>JAOTRH010228142.1:0-10269 GCA_034768845.1 Heliamphora exappendiculata
AGAGACTCGATGTATCCTTGAATGTTTTCTTTAATGGGGTCGCCTCATATTTTCCTTAACCTAATTAAGAAGCCCCGAGGGAGAATGGCGATGGAGATGTATTGCGGCCTTCTCCTATTCATCAACTCGAACCTCATTCTTCTGCAGTTGATGTTACGGATCAGCCTCACTCTTCAGACCAGCAGCTTTGCTCAACATCTTCTGCCGATTGTCAACCTGTTCAGCTGACCTTAGAGAATTTCAATCACCCGGCACAGCATGTTTATTCTCAGCGGCGATTACAGTCTGTTTCTCGAGGTCAGACTACTCCAGAAGATCAGCAGTCTAGCCTAGTCGCATCCTCAGATTCTGGATTCCTCTCTCAGGTTCGTCGATCCTCTCAAGTTTCTTATCCCGTTGAAGGATTTTTATCTGATCTTATGAATCATTTTCCCCAAAACATCGAGCTTACCTCATGTTAGTTCAATCTTCTCATGAACCTGGATCATTTGCTGAAGCCTTCAATCATTCTTGCTGGAGAGATGTTATACAGGAATAAATCAACGCCCAGGAAAAAAAGAATAAGACTTAGTCGCATTGCCTGCAGGGAAACAAGCCATTGGCTGCAATCAAAAAGTAGTCACCAATACTATATTCATATTTGACAATTAAGTAGTTATATTTGGTTCCTTTTATTTTTCTAATATTAGTTTAATTTTATTTACTAGTATATTGCATTTTTTTCCTTTTCTTTTTCTTCTTTTTCTTTTAATGTGGCTTACTTTCCTTGTAAATGTTCTATTTATTTTCCTTTTTTTTCTTATAATGTTGATTTTTTCTTTCAGTGTGTCATTTTTATTTTTTTTATTTTTTTTGTAATGTTAATTCAATGTCTCTTTATTTCCTTAACCATAGTTTAATATTCTTTTAATAGATTCATTTCCTTTTTCGTTTCTCTTTCTTTTCTAGTATTTTATTTCTTGTAATGTAATTTTATTTTTCTTTAACTGTTCTATTTCTCTTCTTTCTTTTCTCTTTCTTTTTCCATAGCATTAACTTCTTTTTATAATACTTACCTTATTTTGCTTTTCATTTATTAAATTCAAAAATTACAAAAAGTCTTTTAATGATTGAAACTCATTTGTTCATTTTATTTATTTTATTTTGTTTAAAACATAAAATATGAATAGTTAATTTTTTTAGTTATTTAACAGCATCTTCTAAACATTCTTATTTTGGCTTAACTTTTTTTTTTTGTAAGCTTTCCCTTTATTTCTTTTTCTTTCAAGTCTTCAAACATTCTGTTATCATAAAAAAAAAAACTTGTTATTAGGTTCCATTATTTTAATAAATTTTTTAATATAGAAATTTCACGTGCTTTTATTTTGGTTTTGCTTTTGATAGTTTAAGAATATACATATTTTGTATGTTAGTTTAATGTTATGTTTAGAATAGTTTGGTTTATTTTGTAGTAAATCATGTTTAGGTAATTTTAGCATTTTTTAGCATATTTTTGTTCTTTTAGGCAAATCATGATATTTAGTTTGTCTTAAATAATATTGTATGCGGGTATGCTCCATGTATCTTTTAGTTAGAAATTGTATGCCGTAGGATTTAGAATTTTAACTTTTTTGATTTAAAATGTTACGTACATAGGTTATGTATTTTACGTATTTAATTTTAGATGTTCTCTCTTTGCCTCCACTTTCATTATTTGCATGTATTTGAGAAATCATATTAAATAACCAATGATGATTAGTAGAGGCCAACCTTATGGTTGGGCGAACTGGGTGCCTAACACCTTTTCCGATTCGTACCTTAGCCCTCGAACCCTCTTTCTCTAGTTAAACATTTTAAAGATCAGTAGGTGTTTTGTTTTTCTTAGTTTTTCTCAAAAACTAAGTGACGACTCTATTTTTCAACAAAAATAGATTTTTAAAATTTGGCTTTCAAGGTGTTCAGATATTTTTCAAACATCTTTGAATTTTCTTATTTTTTTAACACATTTTCAAAATCCCAAAAATCTTGGTGCAACAGTATTTTTTGCCAACTCTGCTAGGGACTTGTTTATAAAATCAAATAAGAGGGCTAGACTTGAAAAATCATTGGTTCTTAATATGTATTTCTCATTTGCATTATCGCATGCATGTGCATTGTTCTTCAACCTCCCATGCATGGTCGACCTGATGCGTTGATCGTTCATCCATTTCGGGGATTATTGGGAAGGCGGGCAAGTCTTACTGATTGTACTCTTTCATAGGTGTAGTAAAAGGATTCGGCCGTACCATTTGACCATGTCCTGCACCACTCTAGGCATGGGAGGTATATGCCCGGCTATATTCAGAACGTATCATGTTCGATTGACCAAAACTGACTTTTTGCATGTAATAGCTTAGAACCCACCATTAGGTGCTGCTAACCCTAGTAGGATTATGTGTTTTCTTAATTGTATGTTTTGATTGCATGTTGTTAGGATTGTTTGTTTAGGCTTAGGCTAGTTATTTTTTTGGGTTCGGCCTGGGTTTTTTGTTATCTCTTGTTGTTTAGGTTAGCTTTTCCTTCGGGTTCTTACCCAGGTTTTGTTCTTCACCATGTTTGGTCTTCATGCCATAGTTCTCTTCTCGGGGTCATGCCCGTGTTTTATTTTAAAGCCTCTAGGGTAGTTTCTCTCTCCTCCGGGTTCTTCTTAGGTTGTTGGTTTCTCTCGCCTTTGTTTAGGCTCGTTTGCTTCGAACCTTTGTTATACCCGTATCAACTAGTCTCATTTTTCTACCGGAGTGCTAGGGTTAGAACGGTTTTCTCGCTAAAATGCTACTCATTTCTTCGTTTAAATGAACCTTCCCTTTAGAACTTAGTCGATCCCCTTCTTATCCATTATTTTAGTTTTTGGGTCATTTTGTGGTTATGCGGCGAGTATAAGCCCGACAGGGGCATCGTTTTAACTTCTGTTACTATTTGCCTATGGTTTGCTATTTTGGGTATTTGGGATATTTTACTATTTGTCGTCAGAATTCTCGTCCGAGAAGTGTTTGATATTGGTTATTCTGCTTTTGGGATTTAGGTTTTCTTTGGGTCTAGATCATTGAGCTGAGAAGATCACAATTGACACACGTTTGGGCAAGATTAGTGACAGACAGACTCTATAGGATATCTGAACAGTTAGTTGGAATGGCAAAGAATGAGGTGAACTTAATAGCTCTAATGAGAGCTATTACTTAGATACAAAGAGCTATGCAGCAGCAGACCCAAGCTCAAAATCAATGTCAGACGTGGATTCGGGTAATTCAGGCCCATATACCGTTGCGAATGGATAGCTAGATGACACAAATGAGAATGGCAAAGACTTCTAGGACGATAACTAAGGACAGGATGTACCACAAGTTACTGTGCCACCTCAAGTCCCCGGTCCGATGGTGGTAGAAGAAGAGAACACTGCCTAGTCTAGGGAATCTACGCTCGTAGAAAAGATCGATCGAATGGAGAAGGTACTGAGAAAGGCAAAGGGAGTAGAAGAATACATGTTGGATGTGGGTGGCTTGTGCCTATTCCCAGATGTAAAATTGTTTAAAAAGTTCAAAATGCTAGAGATGAAAAAATTTGATGGCACTGGAGATCCTCGCATTCATCTGAAAATGTACGTCGAAACCCTATCACCCATGGGAATTGATGATCAGCTCAAGGCCCAACTTTTCCATCGATCGCTTTTTGGGGCTGCACAAAGATGGTTTCTTTCTTTGGAGGTGGCTAAGACCAGGACCTGGGAAGACATAGCCACTGCATTCATCAACCAGTACAGCTGCAACATCCTATTAGATGTCACCACCCGAGAGCTCAAAATAACTCGACAGGAGAACCATGAGTCTTTTGTTGATTTCTTGACCCGTTAGAGGGGTAAAGCTACTAAGATGACAAAGTGACCCACTGAGAAAGAGCAAGTGAGGATCGTGGTTAAGAATCTGTAGTCTCCGCTGAAGCGGTACCTTATCACACAGCTGCTTTCTACCTTCGAGTAGCTGTTTGATGCCGGGGTACAGATTGAAGATGCCATACAATTTAAGGATATTGAAAAAGTCGAGCCTAGCCAAAAGCCAAGGATGACGTTCCAAGTGAATAATCAAAATCAATCTACCACCACCAACCTCGTGTCTCACTTAAATGAGGTAAACCTGTTGAACCCGTCCTCTTTTGCCCAACAATCCCACAATACCCAACAGTCAGACAACGGTCAACAGCAGCAAAGGCCAAAGAGGGTGTTCACTCCTCTCAACATTTCATTATCCACCGCCATGAGTCAACTCATCGAGAAAGGGCTTATCAAGCCGTTGGACCCCAGGCCCATACCTGATCTACCGCAAAGATTTAATACTTCTCAATACTGCACCTTCCACCGAGGTCACGGGCATCTGACTGATAAATGTATAAGGCTACGCCATCAAATCCAAGACCTCATTGACAATAAAGTGATCCCTCCGCCATCTGCTACCATAAAGTTAAATGTTACAACCAACCCGTTGCTAAATCATGCTAAGCAGTTGGGGATAAACTACTTAAATCTGGGATAGTCAGAGGACCCGAGTTAATACATCTATTCGGTGCATCTGTTGCACCCATCTGTGTTAGTTATCGAGGATCCGATAGCCTGCTCATTGATTATGGACGAAGAATGGAATGATGATGTTTGGAAAGGATATCAGGCAGCAATTCAAGAGGAAGAAGAGGAACGCAACGAAGAAGATGATTGGCCTTTAGATTATCCAGCCCAACCTTATGGGTTTTGCCACGTGCTCGATGGCATCACTTTCCCTAACTTTTTGAGGAGGAGATATATGTCGATGAGATGCAGTCCTATTGGCTGGTAAGCATGGTGCTAAAATTAGACAGAGCGAAGTGGATCGATTTTTGGGCCGCTCGAGAACAGCAGGTGGATTTTATCAAAGAGGGCATATGAGAAGAAGTTGATAATACATGGGCTATTGAAGATGATGAGGAGAGAAGAGGAAGAATAGAAATAGGTGATTTAGGCAATTTGTGGGCATTTAAAAGCCCTCTGCCTGTGAACGAGGTACGATAGACCAGCGACACAATAATGGGATTATGGGATCTCGAGGAGGAGATAGAACATTTGATAAGAAGTGGGCGGCATTTCAAGCCAGCCCAGGTAGAAAAGGCCAACCAAGCAGAAAAGGGAAGGAGAAAGAACAAGAAGAAGAGAATGATGCAGTGCTGAAGTAGTTAAAGAAGACGCAAGCCAATATTAGTATTTGGGGGCTACTGATGGCATCGCATAAACACTAACAAGCTGTGTTAAAAGTTTTGAATAAAGCCAGTGTTTCGATATATAGCACCTCGGAGCAACCGATTGGACTTATTCTGCCGGCGGTAGAGCCAAAAGCCATTTCTTTTTTTGATAAAGATCTGCCAGCAGAGGGAAAGAATAATAACAAACCACTCCACATTATTGTTAAATGCCTGAACAAATGGGTTCCTATGACTCTTATTGATAACAGGTCTGCATTAAATGTATGTCCGCTCAAAACAGGACTCTGTTTAGGACTAAAAATGGAGCAATTCATACCAAGCAATTAAGGAGTCCAGGCCTATGACAACATAAGGAGAGACGTACTGGGACTGGTGTCATTTGCGATATTAGTAGGGCCCTTGGAAACGTCGATCGAGTTCCATATACTAGCGTCTTTCAACTTATTATTGGGTAGACCTTGGTTGCATGACCCAAGTGTCCAGGCTGTACTATCAACTCTCCATTAAAAAGTAAAACTGATAAGAAATTGGGTAGTACTGACTATTCATGGAGAAGATAGCATTCATCCCCCAAGAGGAGGTGAGGGCTCCACTCTATTGGAAGTACAACATGGTGAAGGTGATGTTTCGCTCAGTGGTTTCCAGTTTGACGAAACCCGAGCTGTACAGATGTTATTGAATGAGGAGGAAATGTACATCAACCCACGGGCAGTAATAATGACGAGACAAATGTCATTTTTCCCTGGTATGTGATTAGAGCGCTAGCAGCAGGGTATTTCGGAACCTGTCTAGGTATTGTCGACTTCGCACCATTTTGGTCTTGGGTATGAGCCAATGGTAGAAGATTTGGAAGGGCCTAAAAGGGGACAGAAGGCCAATTATTTTGGCACGCTCAATGGGTACTTTGTTAAGGAAGAAAAAGATTTCTCGTACTGTGCCTTTCCAGAACCATGGATCAACGAAGAAACTAATCAACAACTACCAGGACTTGAAATCTTTTTCGACCATCAGTTGTCTGATACAGAAGAGGAAGAGACAGTGAAAAAGGAAGAGGATGGAAAGAAGATTCAAGAGAAAGATTGGACCAACAAACTTGACAGAATCGACATGGGAGCATTGTTCAATAAAAAGATGGCCCAGCTACATGTAACTGACCCAGACTGTCTCATGATGGGCTTCAGCGCACCAACTGACTACTCCAAGCTCATTATTATGCGACTGCAAAAGAAGTAAAGAACTGGACCTTAGAGTCCTATGATGTGCATGTGGTCTATTCTGAGTCTGTGGCTGAGGGCACGTCTGCTTGTGCACCTCTCCCTGTTTATGTTTTTGAGTTTGTAATTCCATCTTCCTTCAATGAAATGAACAAAATTTCCAGTTACTCTGCTTTGTTTGATTTATTTCATATGCTTTTCGATGATTTCAATTTCAACAGGAATATCTCCAAAAAAATAAAACTTTTAATAAAAAGAGAAGAAGAAATGCGTGCCCAACCAATAATTGAAGAAACTTTTTCAATAAATCTAGGTAATGAAACTAATTCGCAAAGTGTACAAATCGGTTCTTCTTTATCCTTAGTTGAACAAAAATTTGTCCTTAGTTGAACAAAAATAATTAATAACTTTATTAAAAAAATAAAAAATAAAAAATACCCCAAAAAAACTTCATTAAAAAAATTCAAAGATGTATTTACATGGTCTTTCGAGGATATGCCTGAAATTGATCTTAACATTGTCCAGCACCATATCCCCTTATACCCTGACGCCAAACCGGTTAAACAAAAATTAAGACGGATCCGACTAGAATGGGCTCTAAAAATTAAAGAAGAAGTTACCAAACAAATCAACGTTGAATTCTTGAAGGTAATCGAGTATCCAAAATGGGTGGCTAATATTGTCCTAGTGCTGAAGAAAGATGGACGAATCCGAGTATGCGTGGATTTTCGGGATCACAACAAGGCTAGCCCAAAAGATGATTTTTTGCTACCACACATTGACGTCTTGGTAGACAGTACAGTGGGGCACGCCCTGCTGTCATTCATGGATGGCTTCTCCAGGTACAACCAGATTCTGATGGATCCCGAAGACAGAAAAAAGACAACGTTCACCACACCTTGGGGCACCTATTGTTATCGTGTGCTGCTGTTTGGTCTAAAGAATGCAGGGGCAATCTATCAGAGGGCTGCCACCACTTTACTGCATGACATGATACATAAGGAGGTCGAGGTGTACGTGGATGATATGATAGTCAAGTCCAAGGATCGGGATAGCCACATCATAGCACTACAAAAGTTCTTTGAAAGGATTCAGAAGTACAAGATGTGACTCAACCCGCAAAAGTGTGCCTTTGGAGTTACTGTTGGAAAGATGCTTGGATTTATGATCATTCAATGGGGTATCGAAGTGGATCCTTCAAAGATCAAGGCAATCTTGAAAATGCCTCCTCCAAGGACCGAACGAGAAGTCAGAGACTTTTTGGGTAAGATATAGTTCATTAGCCGATTCATCACAAAACTAACAACTACCTGTGAGCCGCTCTTCCGTCTATTGAAGAAAGGAATTGAGTTTGAATGGGATCAGAGATGCTAAGATGCCTTCGATGCCGTGCGACAGTACCTGTAAAATCCACCTGTTCTAGCTCCTCCTGAACCTGATAGATCACTAATCCTCTATTTGTCAGTAACTGATTCAGCTATGGGATGTATGTTGGCGCAAGAAGGTGAAATTGGAATCTAAAAGGCTATCTACTACTTAAGCAAGAAGATGACAGGGTCAGAAATACGATACACGCCACTGAAAAAGACATATTGGGCTTTAGTTTGCACTTCCCGAAAGAAGAGGTATTACATGTTGTCTTTCACAGTGAATATCATCTCCCAGATGGACCCATTAAGTACTTATTTGAAAAGCCAGCACTGATAGGAGGGTTGGCTCGATGGTTGCTGTTATTGTCAGAGTTTGATCTTAAATATGTCACCCAAAAGTCAGTCAAGGGCATAGCAGTGGCAGAATTCCTGGCTGACTAACTAGTCGAGGGGGGTGAAGACACGGAGTTCTAGTTTCTTGACGAATAGCTGATGCAAGTTGGGGATGACAAGTGGACTCTACATTTTGATGGCGCATCCAATCAGTATGGCTATGGAATAGGAGTCCTTGTCACTCCTGACGAATCACATGTTCCTTTATCTCTAAAGCTCAATTTTGAAGTTACCAATAATCAGGCTGAGAATGAAGCATGTTTAGCTGGATTGGAAGTAGCCTTAGAATTAGGGACAAGGAGGTTGGAAGTCATCGGAGATTCAGCACTGGTGGTTTCACAAGAAAAAGGAGAATGGAAGGTGAGGGACGTGACACTAAGTCTCTATCATCAAGAGCTAGAGAAGCTGATACCGTGTTTTGAGTCTGTGATCTTTACTCATGTGCCAAGATTGCAAAACAAGTTTGCCGATGCACTGACCACCCTAGCATCCATGATTCACATACCACTTGGAGTCCGAATGAGGCCCTTGATAATTGAACAGAAGAGAAAACCAGCATACGAGATGGCGGCCGCAATCGAGAAGAGCACTAACGAACTTCCATGGTACTTTGACATTCAGAACTTTGTCAAAAAAGGAGAATATCCCAAGTTTTCCAGCAAGAAGGACAAAAGAGCAATACGATGATTATTCGCACAGTTTGTCATTTGTGGTGGTAGACTATACAAACGAGGGCATTCTGGTGTCAATAAGCTGTGCATCAACAATGAAGAAGGTCAAGAAGTAATGAAAGAAATCCACATGGGAGTTTATGGGCCACACATGAGCGGAAACATGTTAGCCAAGAAGATCCTGCGACAAGGGTACTTTTAGATGACCATGGAGACAGACTGTATACAATTCGTACGGAGATGTCACAAGTGTCAGATTCATGCAAACCTCATGCACGTTCCCCCATCTCAACTCTATAACCTAATGTCACCATGGCCGTTCTTAGTATGGGGCATTGATGTGATCAGCAGAGTAACACCGAAGGTGTCAAATGAACACGAATTCATTTTAGTGGCCATTGACTACTCTACCAAGTGAGTGGAAGCAGCCTCCTACTCAGTATTGAAAGCCGCTCATGTCGCTAAGTTCATCAAGAAAAACATCATCTGCCAGTACGGGGTCCTACACGAGATTATCTCAGATAATGGCTCACATTTTCAAGGAGAGGTCTTGGATCTTTTATGAGAATACCAAATAGTGGCTCACAAATCCTCACCATATCGACCACAAACCAATGGAGCAATCGAGGTAGCAAACAAGAACATCAAGAAAATCCTGTAAAAGACGATAAACTCACATAAGGATTGGCCGAAGCATCTACCATTTGCACTTTGGGGATACCATACGTCAATCAGAACTTCAACCGAAACTACGCCATACTCTCTAGTAAACGGGATGGAAGCCATGCTTTCCATTGAGGTAGAAATTCCTTCACTAAGAGTAGTGGCTGAGGCTAGTATTTCAGAAGCAGAATAGTAGAGGAACCGGATGGAAAAGTTGCTCTTATTTGATGAAAGAAGACTGCATACTTTGTTTCATGTACAAGGTTATTAAAGGAGGATTGCTCGAGCATTCAATAAGAAAGTCAAGACCCAGGATCTAAGAGAGAGAGATTAGATTCTTAAGGAAATCAGAGCTCCTATCTTCAACCTGAGAGACAAGTTCAAGCCAAATTGGTCCGGACCATTTCTCATCAAAATCATCATGACCGGTGGAGTGGTCATTATTATGAATTTTGATGGCAATATATTCTCCACTCCAGTTAACCTTGATCAACTCAAAAAGTACCACCCTTGAGGTAAAAATAAAGAAAAAAAGGGATAATTATACTTATCTTCCCTGAGATTTAAGCTTATTACAAGGACCTCTCATGTGGTTTCTAAAATTACACTAACCTCCCTTGAGATTTAATTTTTAACATCAATTGCACCAAACTGTTAAAATTTTTGTTGAAATATAACAGAAACTACCTCTCCCACCCCAAAGCCACCATTCAAACCACC
>JAOTRH010228153.1:0-27416 GCA_034768845.1 Heliamphora exappendiculata
TATATATCATGTGAGGCTCTCTTCCCATTCCTCTCTTCTCCCTTTTTTCTTTTCTCTTCTCTTCTTTTCTCATTGAGAGAGAAAGAGAGAGAGTACCACCATACCTCAAAACCCTAATCCTTCATTCTCAAATCTTGAAGATTGGGGCTTAATCAAGAATGAGTAAGGTGAAGATCAAGCTTTGGAGCACGGAGGTTGAAGATAAAGCCTTAAAGAAGCAAGAACACCCACATCCAAACCCTATGAGGAAAGTTTGAAAGAGATCTCTAGCTTTTGGGCAAATATTAGGTAAGATCTAGATTTTCTCATATGTTTTTGTTAATTTGGATTGATATATTGTTTATGTGAGTAAAAATAAAGTTAATTTCATGTGAGATTTGAATACTTGGTAGGTGTGTGTGAGTATAGTTGGATTTTATGAAATTGAGGATTTGAGAAGTGACTTACCTTGATTTCTTGAAGATTTGTGGTATAAAAAAAGGGTTTATGAGGCTTTAAATTCAATGTTTTGGGTTTGAAAATAGAAATTTGAAGCATAAATGTGAAGGGAATGTATTTTGGGGTTTGAAATTCAAAACAGGGGAAATTTTGAGATTTTCTCGGGTGCCAATGTGCTCAAGCGGTCACATGGCCAAGAGCTTGGGCGCTCGAGTGGACTGGCTGCGCAGGTCAACTTCTTTTGATTATATCTCCTTCTTTTGGACTCCGAATTAGATAAATTTTATACTCAAACTGAAGCCCAAAAAATTTTATTTTCAATGATACTACTCTCACAATAAAACTTTTTTTTTGTAGAAAAAGTTATAATTAAAATAGTGAGGGTATGTCAAAAAAATTTTACCGTTTTTCACTTATTTTTAGCCGAATGTTTTAGAAAAAGTTATTTTCATCATTATGGGGCCTTTTTACTAAATTTTCAATCTCTTGGGCTAATGACACACCTTTATAGCTAGATTGGGTTGAGGTACATGCATTGGACCAGTTTGTTGGGTTTCTTTTTACTATGAAAGTCAGTTTCAAATTGATATATATACATGATGTGTGTATTCTTTTTAAAATGATGTAATTTTTTTTATATTAACCTTATATTGTTGGTACTTGGTAACATTGAAGAAAAAATATGAACTATGAGAAACTACATAATGAAAGTTATGGTGCATTTGATTTGAAATGAGAAATGGGATACTAACGCAAAAAGGTGAAATAAAAATTTGAATTTGGAATTGAAATGATATTTTTGTGGCAATGATTGAGAGATGAACCATTTGTGGGTTGGACTCCCGAGTTATGAAAATAAATGTAATTAACCAATAATAAATCGTATGGATTAATGTGGATTAAGTTGGGCTTGCACAGCTCCATGGTGAAAAATCAAAAATTTACGTAAGATGGGGACCACAAGCCCACGGGTTAGCCCTCGAAATGTGGTGTTGTGTCGTGGTGAGTTATAGAGCTATCTATTACCCAATAATTTTACGTAGCCTATTGGAAATTAATATGGAGGAATTTTTATAAGCTCCACCCGGCACAGGTTCATTAGATGTGACACGATTTTGTGAAAATCAGAAAACAAAATAAAGAATTAATATAATGGAAAACAAATGGATAAATTGAGATAAATTTGTGTGCGTGGGTGCATGTGTAAAAAGGAAATGACTTGGTGAAACGTGCATATTTATTTTGCTTACACTATCACACCTCACAAATCATGCATTACATTTGAGTAAATCTTTATCTTACGAGTTTCGGCTCATGTATATATGTTAACTCATTTCAGGTTCTGAGGAGCGGGGTGACACCAAAGCTATGGATGCCTTTGGGAAGGGCCAGTAGATGAAGCTAGAATTTCTTTTGTTTTTGTTGTACATAAAATTAAGGAAATTGATGTAATTAAATGGTAGTTTAAATGTTGAATGTATATTGCCTCAAACATTTGTAGTAATTTTAGAAATGAAATTTTTGAAACTTGGTTCGTTCAGTTTAAATCCTTTTAATGTATATGTAAGGGATTTTATTATGTTTTGAAAAAGTTACATATGGATATGGTTCGTGTAAGGTACGTTTTGGATTTAGTTCACGGACCGGGGGTTTGGGTCATGACGAAAAGCTTCAGTTCTAGTACTTCGAGATGGAGAGCAATAGTGTGAGTCGAGGTTCGGGCCGGTAATCCAGTAGAGTATCGATGGCTAGAATTCTCTTTCTGAAAAATATACTGAAGGTAAATATATATAGATATCGTCAATCAATGAAATGATGGCAAGCCCAAGGTTCAGAATGGGTTTATATAAGTTGCGGTCGCAACTATTGGATGTTGCGGTCGCACTTATCAAATGTTGTGACTGTGAGGAATTTAAGATTTCCAAAGAATTCTTGTTGCGGTCGAGACAATAAAGGTTACAGGCGCAAGGTTTAAAGGTTGCAGACGCAACTATAGAGACCAATGAATAACTAGGTCACAAGGTTTGGATGTTGTAGTCTCAAGGTTCAAAGGTTGCAGCCTTAAAGGTCCAATTTTTCGAAGTATTGGTTTTGAATCATTTCTTAGCAATTGTTTGTAGACTTTGAGCACCATTCCTTTTAATTTTCATCGTCGGATTCATCTGGATAAGCCTAAGATTTGGCATGATTAAATCGGGATGTCTACAGATGTGATGCCCAAATAGGAATAACCAAAATCTTACTAACCTACCCTTATCACGCATATTCCAACAATATTAGTATGCATGTATAATGATGACCATTTACAATAACAATTTAAGCTCACCAAGTTTTCGATATAAGTTCACAAAATTTATTCGATTGTTGTTCAAGAGAAAAGGTTTCTTGGGTCTCACCAAGAGAACCCATCCCAAGACATTGCCACGTTTTCACAACAGGTACTCTTCTCCATGGTACCATTACGTTCCCATCCACTATGTTCTCAACCACGATGGCGGCTGCATCTAACGCTTCCGAACCATACTTTTTGTATGTGGTTAACGACATGTGCGGTTTACCATAGATCTTGTTCCTACTCATACTAAGTGTATGCGGATTATGATTCCCATAAATTTGGACATAGCTTGGCTCAAAACATAGTATGCCTCAAAACGTGAATGAACCATTCCTCAACATGACTCTTCCACACAAAATCCCAGCCCATGTCAAAAACCTAATTTTTTTTCTTCTAAAAAGGCATCGTTCATTCAAAGTTCATAATTTTGTTCTCTACACATGATCATAGTCAATTAATCATGCTCGCAACACAACATATCTAATCAAACCTAAATATTCTTAATATTCTATAAAAACACAAGAAAGACTCATGCGTGATAAGTTAAAGATATATCACAAATATGTCACTCACTAAGTATTACCCATCATTATAAACTAAAAATTCAGAATCGATGGGTCTTAAAGTCAAATACTAAACCTCAGGCATTTGTTACAAAATTTGATGGGGTAGTAGATATACATGTTAGGCACAAGTTTAATGAAGGAAGCCAAGCTGTGGGGAGCTCCTAAATGGGGGCAAAAATTCGTTGAACAAAAATGGTTCAAAAACGATGCTATTTGAAGAAAATGGCTTTTAAGAAAAATCGTCAAATTAAATCACTCCAAATAAATCTTAAATGAAAGATAATTCAAAAATATAGCTTTGGACATAAACTATGACCTAAACTTTTCTAGAAGTTTTTAAAAATTGGCCAAGTAGACTGCTTTTCTGCAATTTTGGCTTATTATCGTAAAGGCTTTGGTTGGGAGACTTAAACACCTTTCTAGGTCCTATAAAAAATCACACATGTTAAAAACATCTTCATGTAGCTCTATTAAAAAATATTTTTCAATGAGACTCAGTTAGGTTATTCTAAAAATTTAAAAAATACTTAAAAAGTGACTTTCTCTTGATTTTTCTTCTGTAAACTTGTTTCCTTTCTTGTTTAATTTAAACTATGAATCCATACATGCAATAATCACTTAAAAACAAAACATCAATGAGGTGTTAACATGTTCATATCACATTTATTCAATCCATGAAGAATAAAGAAAGAACAACTAAGCATAAAAACATCCAATTTCTCATAGTTCTCTTATTCGATTTTTCTTTGAACCTTCTTATTTTTATATTTGGTTTTAGCTTCTTAGATCTTCTTAATTTTTGTAGAGTGGTGCTAGAAGAGAAGGTTAGAGAGGGTTGTAGAAGGTTCCTTCCTTCTTTCTTCAGTTTCTTGAGACTTCAAAGCTCTCTCTCTCTCTCTCTCTCTCTCTCTCTCTCTCTCCACCGAAATTGTGTGAGAAAATGGGCAAGGGAGGGTGGCCTTTTATAGTGGAGGAAGAGCTTGGGTTATCCTAGGTGGTTAAGCTAACTTAGGTTGGTTAAGCTTACCTTTATTACTTTAATTAACCTTGGTTGGGTTGGGCACATAGCTCAATGTACTTTTGATGTAAAACAAATATATATTTATGTCTTTATTTCTTTTATATAATTATGAAATTTCTACATGATATTGCATTTCATTTGTATTTAAATTTTATCTCATTTGGCTCATCTGTTCTTGCATTCTTATGAGGGATATATATATATGTATGTGTGTGTGTGTTATATTGCATCCGTATTTTATCTTCAAATACAGATGTTTTGACTCAAAAGATGATATGTAAGAGTAATATATACGCATAAGTCATGAGATATTTTCTTCAAAATGAAATGATTAAGGCTTGGTGAAAAAAATAATGCATTCAATTCTCATTAAAAAACCCATGCCGAACAAAGTACGACTTTTCCCTAATTTAAGAAAAAGTAGAGATCTTTATGTGACCATACATCAAAATTTGGTCCAAAAGCGGATATATGAGAATAAAATATACATAACCCTACATAGGAAGCATAATATATATTTTTCCTACAATTAAAAGTCTAAGAAAAAAGTACATATATTTTAGTAAGCTCAAGAAAGCAAGACTTAAGAATAAATCTCCTAAGTACAAAAACATTTCTAATTTAAGAAATTTTTGTATTTGCCATGTGTTGGAGGCAAAACTGCTAAGATCATTATTTTTACAAATAATTTTTGATTAAAAATTAAATAGACTGGCAGACGCCGAAACGAGCTCCAAATAAAACTTTTAACGTCGAACGATAAAAAATAAAACTCGTGCAACTAAAATTAATTTAGAAGAATACCTTTTACTGGTCAAATCTTCAAGTACGTTTTTGATTTCGAGTTGAAGCTCCCGTTAGATCTTCTATTGTATTTTTTATGTGATTCCCGGATATAGTGTGAGCTATAATTCTCCGAGAACTCGTACCGATAGAACTTGGACAGCTTTAATCTTGAAGACAAGTTCTGAAATTGGTTCAGCTTACCCACATATTTATAGGGTTACAGTAGGGACATGTGGAGTAATTATGAGTACGATTTCTAGTGGAACACATACATCCATCAGTAGTTTTAGCAATTAAGCAAATCTCATAGCGGTATTTATAATTATAGAAAACTAGTAACAGTTTCTGTAATTTTTATAAAATATTAAATTACAGTTCACACCACTAAAGAACTATAATTGCACTCTGACCCATAATTCTAAGACCATCTAGTATTGAGTTCCTATTATTAAAATGCTTAACATTTTTTCCCACATTAAGATTTTCAATACCTGCTAATTAAATTTAATTACTGATAATTTAATTTAATCGGCATCTTGTAATTCCTTAAATTCTTCCGCTTAACTTCTTTGACCGCCGAATAATCAAATCCACCTGCAGGGTTTGACCCGGTCAAAGCTTATAAACTTTCTTAAGGGAATATCGTCAATCTCGATCTTTCAGGTCGTGAATTTCGTCAATAATTAATTTTCACCATATAAATAATATTGTTATCCAATTCACCAGAAATATAGACCCATGTAAGATCACACCCTCTAATGAATCAAAACAACGAATATTAAATGTACGCAAATCAATAATTATTTTAGGATTAAGAGCATAGTCACTATTCATAATAACCTTGGGGTGCGAATCAATTTATATAGTCAGTATAAAATTAATTACCTAATGTGTCATCTTCAATACACACAAAGTGTACTAGCACAAAGAGTCAGAATAATAGATGATGCTATTATTTGTTCCCCATTACCAAGACAGGTCTACTAAAACTCTGTGCTACAGTCGTACCAATGGTATGTCCATTTTCATCTAAACTATGAACATAAAACTTATATTCTGTAAGAACCTAAAATCTGATCTTCTGCGTGCAAGCCGTACTCTATACACCAGATTAAATATTGTACAGAATATTGAATATCCATGCATAACATTAAAAAAATAATACACATACATTGCTCATAAAGATTCTTATAAAATAAAAAAATAATTTTATTAAAATTAAATTAAATACTAAAAATATAGTTTTTAGTATACCAACTTTAATAATCTCCCACTTATTCTCAAAACTATGCTGCCATACTTCTAACTCCCATGCCATCTACATGATTATCAAAAATCTTAGCCGGTAAGCTCTTTGTAAAAGGATCTGCAAGGTTATCTTCTGATACAATCTTCGTCACAGTAACATCATCTCTCTGTATAATTTCTCGTATCAGGTAATACTTATGCTCAATGTGCTTTCTTTTCTTGTGGACCTTTGGCTTTTTTGAGTTTGCAATCGCTCTGCTATTGTCTTAATAAAGTGTAATAGCCGACTGAACTAAAGGGACCACCTCTAGATCCAACAAGAAGTTCCTGAGCCTAACAACCTCCTTGGCTGCTTCAGAAGCCACCACGTACTCGGCCTCCACGGTGGAATCAACAATGCAGGACTGTTTGATACTCCTCTAACTTATAACTCCACCTCCTAAGGTAAACACATATCCTGAGATAGACTTACGAGAATCCTTGTCAGACTAAAAATCTGAGTCTGTGTATCCCAAAGGTATTAGACTATCTGCCTGGTAAACCAACATAAAATTCTTAATCCTTTTCAAGAACTTAATTATATTTTTTTACTGCAGTTCAATGCTCCTGGCCTGTTTTAGACTGATATCTACTAGCCATGCTAACGAAAAAGCAGATGTTGAGTATAGTACAAAGAATAGCATACATGAGGCTTCCTACTGCTGAAATATAAGGTACTACCTTCATCTTCTATGACGCCCCAAATTTCGGGTCACGTGAAAAGCCACAGAACGACCACCAAAACTATCCAACACCACGGATGAAAAACCATAAAACCAGGACGAGATAAAAACCTTTGTAAAACGCACTACTGATGGTTTATTTAATTTAACAGCATAGCCAAGAGACTACGGTTACAGCCCATAAGCCAAGCCTTAAAAAAAAAAACAAAATACATGTTTTGAATAAAGAAAATCTTTTCATTTTAAAAGAAGCTTAGGCCGTTCCAAAATCTACCTTGAAGTACTAGAGTTTATATGAAGCAGAAACCATTTGAAATTTTTTTTTGTAAACCGTTGAACCCAACAATAAAAAAACGTAGTAAGAAACTATAGAAAACAACAACCAACCCATGGTTCTCTCGAAAGTATTAAAATATGAATACATTTATAAGAATTTTATATGATTTACAACATGTTATCTCTAAACATGAAACATATACAGAAAGGTATAAACTACCTAACAAAACAAGACGACAGGGACTTGTCATCAGCCACCACCGGGTCAACCTACAAGACCACGCTTACCTGAAAATGATTTTACAGTAGAATCCCACACCGTGAGCCGAAACCCAATAGAAACAGACTATAAAGTTGTAAAGCAGGTTATGCAATCATAAGTATACAGGCTCAACCACAGAATCCAAAAATGTTTTTCTAACCCAAAATCACAAGTTTTTCCAATAGGCCAACACGAGCCTAAAAAAGGTTTTACTCCATAAAACTCCACATGTCCACCCTTAAAACCATGCATATCAACAATGCAAATAACGCTTTCACAGTTAAAGAAAAGAAATAACCCAAAACGTTATTTCTTCACTCGAATCACACACCGAGGAAAGAGAAAAGATATTTTCCACTAGAAACATACACAGTCGAGGAAAATAAAACGATAAAATAATATGCTCCACTCGGGTCACACAACTGAGGAGAAAGATAAATGATTCCTATGTACCGACTCCGCCACAAGGGGACAGAGGTAGCAACTATAGACTCTTGTCCATTACCCAATCCCTACACATCATAGGACCGGTTAGGTAATGACAAGTTCTATACGGAGCACCACAACGTAACTGCTGACTTTACGGACTGAAACCGAAGGACAAAAGCACCTACCACCTTCTTTACAAGAACTACTCCGAAGGACAAAGGTACCTTTCCTGCGCACGTTTTTGAACTTCCACCGAGGGTAACTCGTGCCAAATACCCGCTATCCCGGTACATCTAGAGAATCATTTCAAAAATGATCCCGTAGCTCAACTACGAAGACATTTCTACAAAATACATGAAACATGTATATAGATCCATCTATCAACATGGAGATCAAACAAAAAAATTTTAAAATGTTTTTTCTCGATTTCAACAAAACATTTTAAAAATGAGACTCAACCCCAAAAGTTGGCTCAAAACCTCTAAAACTCAAAGTGTTGAGATTTTCATCAAAAACCACCGTTTTCAAACCCACATTTGAAAACCACTCATTCACAAGCCATACAATGTAATAAATCAAGAAAAGCAAAAAATATATTTTTTACCCAAAAAATAAGGTTTAAACATAAATATGACATTTGATGTATTTTCTACCAGGTAAAAACACGTAAAAATTATATATAATACCTTTATACAGCAGTAGGGCCTAGAATCCTACCTCGGAGAGTCAAAACTTGAAGCCTTAAAACCTGAATCTCGTCGAAACGAGAATCTATTCGAATATATACGAAGCCTCTGACACTAACATCGAGGATTCACTATCGGATTGCAGAAAATCGAGCCCCGGACCCTCAAAAATCTAGAGAGAAAGCAGAGAGAAATGAAACTTAGCTTAGAAGATATCTTTTCCAAAATATCTTAGCCCATTGGATATTTATAGAGACAGAAAAAACCTACGGTCTAGTCGACCGAACTGAAACACTTTTGTCCAATCGACTGGGCTAACCCCTCTAGTCGACCGAACTACTGGGCAGTGTGCTTTTCGACGCAAAACAGGTTTTTAAGCTTTAAACCAAGTTGAACATGCCTCTACGAAACCTGAAAAAGCATGAAACTCTTATACACTTGTTGTTCAACTATGAAGAAACAAAACCCATCACACCAAGGTCAATGGTTAACTCAAACTCCGTCAATACTTAAAGTATTCCCAAAATAAAATGTGTCAGGGTCTCACATCTTCTCTGTCTCATCAGGTGTCTTAGAACATTGATCCTTAGATAGAGTGATTCCATGCCTAAAAGGAAAAAATCCTTTTTTGGAATCCTACATGCTAAAAAGAGTAAGGATATCATCAATATGCTTTGCTTGTGATAAGCCCAATTTTCTTTGTTTTTGATCTTGCACAAGCTTGATCCCAAGGATGTGACTGGCTTCTCTTAAGTCTTTCATATCGAGTTGTCCAGACAACTATACTTTTGTTAGGATTGGTATACTGAAAATCATATTTTTAGTATTTAATTTTATTTTAATAAATTTAATTTTTTATTTTATGAAAATCTTTATGAGCAAAGTATGTGTATCATTTCTTTAATGTTATGCATGGATGTCTGATATTCTGTATAGTATTTAATCTGATGAGTAGAGTACAACTTGCACACAAAAGATCAAATTTTAGATTCTTACAGAATATAAATTTTATGTTCACAGTTTAAATGGAAATAGACATTCCATCGGTACGACTATAGTACAGAGTTTTAGTAAGCCCGTCTTGGTTACAGAGAACAGATAATAGCGTCGTCTATTATTCTGGCTCTCTGTACTAGTACACTTTGTGCGTATTGAACGGGACATTTGGAGTAATTAATTTTATACTAACTATATAAATTAATTAACACCTCAATGTTATTATGAATAGTACCTATCATCTTAATTCTGAAATATATTCTATGTAGTATTTAATCTGATGAGTAGAGTACGACTTGCACACAGAAGATTAAATTTTAGATTTTTACAGAATATAAATTTTATGTTCACAGTTTAAATGAAAATAGATATACCATCGGTATGACTATAGTACAGAGTTTTAGTAAGCCCGTCTTGGTTATGGAGAATAGATAATAGCGTCGTCTATTGTTCTGACTCTCTGTGCTAGTACACTTTGTGTGTATTGAACGGGATATTTAGGGTAATTAATTTTATACTGACTATATAAATTAATTCGCACCCTAAATTTATTATTAATAGTGCTTATCCTCTTAATCTTGAATAATTATTGATTTGTGTATATTTAATATTCGTTATTTTAATTCATTAGAGGGTACGATCTTATATGAGTCTATATTCTCGGTGAGTTGGATAGCGGTATTATTTATCTGGAGAATATTAATTATTGACAGAATTCACGTCCCAAAAGATCGAGATTGACGATACCCCCTTAAGAAAGCTTATAAGTTTTGACTGAGTCAAATCTTGCAAGTGGATTTAATTATTCAACAGTTAAATAAGTTAAGCGGAAGGGCTTAAAAATTTTTAAGATGCTGATTAAATTAAATTATTAATAATTAAATTTAATTTACGGGTATCAAGAATCTTAACCTGGGGAGAAATGGTAAGCATTTAATAACAAGAGCTCAATGCTATATGGTCTTGAGATTATAGGTCAGAATGCAATTATAGTTCTTTAGTGCTATGAACTGTAATTCAGTAATTTATGAAAATTACAAAAATCGTTGCTGGTTTTTCATAATTGCAAATACCGTTATGAGGTTTGCTTAATTGTAAAAATCGTTGATACGTGTCTATGTTCCACTGAAAATTTTACTCATAATTACTCTCCAGGTCCTGCTGTAGCCCCAAATATATGCAGGTAAGCTGAACCAGTTTCATAACTTGTTTTCTAAGACTAAAGCTGTTCTGGTTCTGTCGATACGAGTTCTCAGAGGATTATAGTCCACACTATATCCGGAAATTGCATAAGAGAATACAGTAGAAGATCTGACAGGAGATTCAACTCGAATTTAAATCGTAGTTGAATATTCGACCGGTAAAAAGGTATTTATATAAACTAACTTCGAGTGCACGAAGATTCGACCGTCCAGTTAATTTTTTTCAGATAATCAATTGCAAAAATAATAATCTTGGCAGTTTTGCCTCCAACAATTGGTATCAAAGTCATTTTATTTTTTGTTTTCGATTATTGGAGCTGGGTAGTTTTAGAACAATTGCTAACTTTATTTTGCAGACGTTCTAATCCCAATTTTATGATCGTCATTTATTTTTCATGTTTGATTAAATAGTGTGAATGGTGATTATTTTTTTAATCACGGGTGTTAACCGTGATAGATTGAATGTAAGCTTTCGGGACATAAAATCGATGTAATAGCTAATTTTATATTTGTAAATACCTGTTTAGATTATTTAAGAACTGGTTGAACATGTCTAAGAACACAAAGAGCGGAGACGGCACCGGCGGTGGTTCTGGTTTTGACAGGCGACAGATCGCTGTAAATTTTTAATGTAAACGAGTTTTTTTGGTGTATTTTTTGCAGTATTTATGTATAAAAATAGCATAAAAATAAGTCAAAATAGCAAGGAAAAATTACCAAAATAGCCCGATTCTGGCAGCTTTGCCAGCGACGATTCGGCGGCAGTTTTTATGATTTTTTGAGCCATTTTTTAGACTACTTTTTGAAAAGTTTTCCAAACATAAAATAGCAGTAAAATATACCTCAAAATATGGTCAAAAAACTAGAAAAAAACTGGGCCAAACAATGCATTAAAAAGAAAAAAATAGCATCAGTTTTTTTTGCGACGGCGGCGGCACTATAGCAGCAGCTTTCAGGCAGATTTTCAATAGTTTTTTGGGCTGTTTTCGACCAACATTTTTGATTGAAAGATTCTAGTTTTTAAGAGCTTTTCAATGATATAAAATACGTCGAAAACGGAGTTTGGATGAGGCTGAAACGGTCTCAAAAAGTTGGCGGTTAAAGGCAGCGGCACTCGGTGCGGCGTCACTGGGTGCAGCGGCAGCAGCTTTGGGTAGTATTTTTGAGAGTTTTTGGGCTATTTTTTAGCAATTTTTTTTCATAAAAAAATACTAATTTTTGAGATCTTTCTTTTGAAATAAAGAACGTAAAAAATCGAGTTCAGGAAGAGATCAAAAAGGCCTCGGGAAGTTGGCTGGGCAGTGCTTTTGCGGACAACAGTGTTTTTTGAGGTTCAGATAGTTTTTTTAGTCATTTTTCGGGCAGGTTTCCAGCAAATTTTTTGACAGAAAAATCTCATATTCTGAGAGCTTTCCAACGATACAAAACTCGTCGAAAATGGAGCCGGATGAGGCGGCAGGAGCCACCTGAAGGCGACGGCAAGGCAGCGCCGGCGGTGGCCGGTGGTGGTCTGGTGATTTCTCTCTCCCGGGGTTGCTTTGTGTTGATTTTTTTATGTATACGAGACTGATATGATATATTAGTATATATCAGATAATATCAAGAAAGCCTAATACAATCAGGACACTGAGTCAGAGGCGAACATGGATTGAAACAGCTGATTCTCTTAGGGAGACTGAAACACCTCAGTGTTTCACTTGGATCATAAAATCGAAATATATGCATATCATGTTTATATATATATTCTGCGTAGATGATTGCATATCTATTTTATTTATCCTATTAATTTAATTAATTTAAAATTTTAGTTTTAATTAAAAAATTTTGTAATAGAAAATAAAATTAATTTTTTTTAATTAATTAATTTTAATTTAATAAAAAAAATTTAGATATTTTATTTTTTTACAAAATATCACATTTAAAATAATTTTTTTTTAAAATTGGATATCTTGGAATAACGTATGAATTAATTTCAAATTTTGAATTAATTAAATGAAAAATATTTAATCGAAATAAATTATTATTTTTCAAAAAATATAAAACAGAAAATAAAATAAAAAAATGCATTTAATCACTACCTTAACTGAAAAGATAGAGAAAAAACTGTGCATTTATTAAATTTTATTTGTTACGCAATTAAACACAAAAAAATGGTTCGATAAACTGAAATCTTTGGAATCGTGTACATGGAAAAATGTTTGATTCTTTCAGATCGTGTATTTTTTTAAATTAATAAATTTATTTTAATTAAACGGTTTTTATAACCCTCAAAAATATTTTAAAAATCTAAGTGGGAGAGAGAATTTATTCACAGATAAATCCCGTGGTCTCCATCACTAGTTTGTAGGCGATGCAATTAAATCATGCGTGTCGGCAGTAAGGCCTTCCCCCCCCCCCCCCAACGGACAAATTAATTACGGTATCGCTAGTACAAACCTTCTTTAGAGATAATTCTGAATAATTGTTAGTGTAGATCACTTATCCATCTGAAGGGTTCATTGCAAAGTGATTAATTTGAGATTATGTAATGGTTAACACTTAGCTGTATATAATAGTATTCTCTCAATCTGAGTCACTACTATTATATACTAGATCGAAACTATGTCAGCTATTTAGTTTTACTTGGTATGGTCAGTTTCCTATATAGTAAAATTAAAAGCAATTGGCATGTCTAGTCTTATGAATGATAGTAGACGTGCTCCCATCGAGGTCTACTATTCTCCGATTACCAGGTTGCTGTTGAATTAATTTTAAAATGGTATAACAAATCAAATTAAAATAAATTTAAAATTTTGCTCATCATAATTAACGAGTTTTGCTTTCAACCCACTCACTTTAATAATCAAAGAAAACAAACTAATGAGACTAAATTTTGTTGACTGAAAATGTAACTTGGATACAGCTTTAACTACAAATGGTATTCCTTCAATACCAGGAAATGTGTTTGTTTCTGAAAAAGGTTCTTCGTCTGAGCCGAAAGACATGAAGAAGAAAAAAGTTCAGAACTCGGGAGACACGATTTTTAGGATAGTTAGTGGGCTACGGATTTGTGTGAAAAAGCCGAATGGCAGATGTTTTCACTACAACCAGACCTGGCACTGGAAAAAGTTATGTCTAGTATTTCTCAGAATGTAGAACAAACAGGGTGATTTTTGTTCACTGGTTGTGGAAACATGTTTAGGGTGTTATCTACTGATACTTGCTGTGCAAGTACGGGAGCCACTAATCATGTTTGTAATTCATTGCAGGGGTTCTAAAAAACCCGATAACTTAGTGATGGAGAGATTTAACTTCATATGGGTAATAATACAAAGGTAACAGCAGTTGCAGTATGAGATGTCACTCTCAATTTTGGTAGAGATCGGGTTTTAATATTGAGATATTGTCTTTATGTACCTACCATTAGAAGGAGCTTAGTTTCCATTTTTGGATTGGCTAAAGATGGATATTTGATTTATTTAATAACTATATGGTTATTAAAGATAATAAACGGGTTATCTATTCTGGTACATTGGTGGATGATCTTTATATTATTACTCCAATTTCTTCTACATTGCAACTGACTGAAACAAATAATACATCTATTACCATGTAAGAGAAAGCTTCCTTCTTTAATGAACCAAGCATTTCTTTGGCACTTACGCTTGGGTCATATTAATCTAAAAAGGATAAATAGAATGGTAACAAATGGACTTTTGAGTTCATTAAAAGTGGAGGCACTTTCAGTCTGTGAATCTTGCTTAGAAGGTAAAATGACCAAGAGACCCTTTTTGGCCAAAGGCTATAGAGCTAAAGAACCATTAGAGTTGTTTCATTCTGATGTGTGTGGTCCTATGACAATCCGGGCTAGAGGTGGCTTTGAGTACTTCATCGGTTTCATTGATAACTACTCAAGGTATGGATACATTTACCTTATACACCGTAAGTCACAATACTTTGAGAAATTCAAAGAATTTAAGGCAAAGGCAGAGAATCATCTGGATAAAAGTATCAAATCACTACGATTCGACCATAGCGGGGAATACCTCTTTGGAGAGTTTAAGGGCTATTTGTCATCAAAGGGGATTACATCCCAGTTGACTGCACCTGGCACTCCGCAGCAAAATGGTGTAGCAGAAAAAAAAAAAAAGAACATAACTCTTATAGAAATGATAAGGTCCATGATGAGTTATTCAGGTTTACCTAATTCGTTTTGGGGACTCGCTTTAGTGACAACAGCTTACATTCTGAACTTGGTACCTTCCAAGTCAGTGCCTTCTACTCCCATAAAATTGTGGACTGGGCGTAAGCCTAATTTGAAACACATTCGAATTTGGGGGTATCCAGCACATGTGTTGAAAGGGATCGCGAGTAAGTTAAACCGAGGATAGAAGTTTATTTCTTTATAGGGTATCCCAAGGGAACAAAGGGTGGTCTGTTTTATAATTTTAAGGATCAAAAGGTCATTGTTAATACCAATGCCCGATTCTTGAAAGAGGATTATATTATGGATCACAAGCGCAAAAGCAATATTGTTCTGGAATAACTGAGAGAAAATACCAATAGAACGAAAAAAACAAGTCATTTGTATCCCATAATCTTGTCGTAGTGGGAAGATTATCGAAACATGTGCAAATCAAGAATAGGGTGCTGATACATAGGGTTCTGATTCTGCACAGCGTGTTATTGCTAGAACACAAACACAGGTAGTGCCTCATCGGAGTGAGAGAGTTGTTCATCAACCTGACTAATATATGTTCTTGGGAGAGTGTTTTGACAGGATCCTGGCAGAACTAGATACCGAGCCCTGTAACTACAATGAAGCACTTCAAGACAAAGATGCAGATCTTTGGCAAAGGGCTATGAATTCAAAGATGGAATCTATGTATTCCAATCAGGTCTGGAAACTTGTAGAACCACCCGAAGGGACAAAATTCATTGGATGCAAGTGGATCTACAAGAGGAATAGAGGAGTAGAGTGGAAGGTTAAAACCTTCAAAGCTAGACTTGTTGCTAAAGGGTTCACTCAAAATGAAGGGATCAATTATGAGAAAACCTTTTCACCGGTAGCCATGCTTAAGTCTATCCAGATTCTCTTATCCATTGCCGCTCATTTCAATTACAAAATCTGACAAATGGACATCAAGCCAGCTTTCCTTAACGAAAGTCTTGACGAGTGTATCCATATAATACAACCAGATGGATTCATTGCAAAAGGCTAGGAACACATGTTGTGTAAGCTTAAGAGATCCATTTATGGACTTAGGCAGGCATCGAGGTCTTGGAACACTCGGTTTAATCAAGCCATTAAGTTTTATGATCTTGATCAAAGTCTAAATGAGTCCTGTGTGTACAAGAAGTGTGACGGAAGCGTGGTGAACTTTCTAGTACTTTATGTAGATGATATCTTACTCATCAAAAATGATATGGGGGCATTATCTGCGGTTGAAGTATGGTTATCTGGACAGTTCAATATGAAGGACTTGGGAAAAGCCAGTCACATCCTTGGGGTCAAGTTTGTGCGAGATTGAAAACAAAGGATGTTGGGCTTATCACAAGCAAAGTATAGATGAGATCCTTGCTCGTTTTAGCATATGGGATTCTAAGAAAGGGTTTCTTCTTTTCAGGAATGGAATCACTGTATCCAAGAATCAGTGTCTAAAGACACCTGATGAAATAGAGAAGTTGAAGATGGTTCCTTATGCTTCGACAGTAGCAAGCTTCATGTATGCTGTGCTTTATACTAAACCTGACATCTGGTTTACCGTTGTCATAGTTAACAGATATCAGTCTAATCCCGGGCAGGAGTATTGGATTGCGGTAAAGAATATAATATAGTAACTGAAAAGGACTAAGGATTATATGTTGGTTTACCAGGAAAACAGTCTAGTACCTTTGGGGTACACCAACTTAGATTTGTAGTCAAACATAGAGCTTGCATTAGGAGACAACCATTCAGATCCTTTACAAAGAGCTTACCGACTAAGACTTTTGATAGTTATGTAGAGGGCTTGGGAGTTAGATGTATAGCAGCATGATTTTGAGTATAAGTGGGAAATTGTTAGGGTTTGTTTACTGAAAATCATACTTTTAGTATTTAATTTTATTTTAATAAAATTAATTTTTCAATTAATAAGAATCTTTATGAGCAATGTATGCATATCATTTTTTTGTTATACATAGATGTCTAATATTCTGTTTAGTATTTAATCTGGTGTATAGAGTACGGTTTACACACAGAAAATCAAATTTTAGGTTCTTGCATAATATAAATTTTATATTCACAGTTTAGATTTAAAAAAAATGACATTTCATCGATACAACTGCAGTACAGAGTTCTAGTAGGTCTGTCTTGGTTACGAAAAACAGTTAATAGCGTCGTCTATTGTTCTAACTCTTTATGCCAGTACGCTTTGCGTGTATTGAATGAGACATTTGGGATAATTAATTTTATACTAACTATATAAATTAATTCACACCCCATGGTTATTATTGTGAATAGTGTTTATCCTCTTAATCTTGAAATAATTATAAATTTGTGTATATTTAATATTCGTTGTTTTGATTCATTAGAGGGTGTGATCTTATATGGGTTTATATTCTCGGTGAGTTGTATAGCGGTATTATTTATATGAAGAATATTAATTATTGACGGTATCCACGTCCCGAAAGATCGAGATTGACGATACCCCCTTAAGAAAGCTTATAAATTTTCACCGGACCAAACTCTGCACATGAATTTAATTATCCGGTGGTCAAATAAGTTAAGCGGAAGAGTGCAATTATAATTCTTTAGTGGTGTGAACTGTAATTCAATATTTTATGAAAATTATAGAAACCGCTGCTGGTTTTTCATAATTACAGATACCGCTATGAGGTTTGCTTAATTGCTGAAATCGCTAATACGGGTTTGTGTTCCACTAGAATTCTTACTCATAATTACTCTCCAAGTCCCTGCTGTGCCCTATATATATGTGGGTAGGCTGAACCGGTTTCATAACTTGTCTTCTAAACCTAAAGCTGTTCTGTTTCTACCGGTACGAGCTCTCAAAGGATTATACCCCAAACTATATCCGGGAATCGCATAAAAGAATACAGTAGAAGATCTGACAGGAGCTTCAACTCGGATTCAAATCGTAGTTAAAGATTCGACCGGTAAAAAGGTATTTATGTAAACTAACTTTGGGTGCACGAATTTTATTTTAATCGTTCGTTATCAAAAATTTTATTTGGAGCCCGTTTTGCCTCTAATATTTTGAACCTTCGTAAACATGACGTGAGATTTTCATTACTTTAGCTTTGGGTTACAAAGTTTTGAAAATAAAAGGGAGGGCGCGCAAGTCTCAAACTCTACAAACAAAATAAAAGAAAAGCTATGAAATCTTAAAACAAAGCAGAAGTCCTCAAATCTTTCTCCTTTTTGCTACCTGTTTCCCTTCTTCTTTGTCTTTCTTCTCCCTATCTTGCTTCAGCCATGTCCTGTACTCGGTAGAAATCTCAGGACACTGCAACTTCTGCACCTCCATCCGTGAACAAGATGGTCAGGCATCCTAATATAATGCTAAAAATGGATCCCATAATGCAGATAAAAATAAACAGCCTCAAATACTGTGAAGGGTGGCCTGACAACGATCGAGCTGTCGTATGATCTGGTGAGGATAAAAAAAGTAGTCTGACGTAAATCAATCAGCAGAACACTAGGGTGATCCATGGTAGTTAGAGTCTTGGCAGGAATTCGCCACCAGGGGCACTGCTAAGTGATATTTGGGCCAGTTAGAGATGAGAGGTACTGTCGCCAAGCTGCCTTAGTGTTGCATGTCTGATAGTAGGGGTAGTAAAGGAAAGTAGCAGCATTGTGCCTATCAGTAGGTGGTTTTTGCATGAGGTTTACCTTCTCCATTAACCAGATCTGCAAAAGAGCAACAGAAAATAGTTAGAGAAAAGCTGTCCAAAGAAATAAAATAGATTGAAGGGAGACCTCAAATGATCGACGAGGATTACGAGATGGACAGAGGATATAATGATCAGCCCTTGGAGCCCGAGCCTGAATTAGATGAAGGGGTAAAAGAGGACCAGCTGGGAAGCTATAAAGGCGACCTCAGAAGATGTCAAAGTATATGACAAAATATGACCGTACAAGAATTTTCGATACGATTTGGCATGAATGCACCTGTCATGGTTGAGTTGAGGTGAAACAGAGCCCCTATAGGGCACAGCAAAAGGCCCCCGATAAAAGCCCGGTGGGTGGACGAACTGATCATCGAAGACTCATAGAAGAGGTAAGCGGGAGGTGGTATCATAGAGGCGTTGATAGAAGGAAAGGCACACTTCACGATCCGTCGGTACCCATTTGATGGAAATAGATGGATTAACCATTGAAGACTTGTGAAAAAACAGAGGGGAGGCAGCTATCAAGGGTAATGTGTTTTTAGTAGACAATGTAAAAGGTGTTTAGCTTACCTGAAGAAGTAAGGGGCTGCCAGCAAAAGTAGTGGTCTCACCACGATGAACAGCATTTAGGCCCAATAGTGTCTCGGCTAAGATAAGTGGTATAAAGTCCTTCCCCATCCACATCTGACCCACGATGTCAATAAGTGCGCAACTAACTTGCGCGTCAGAAGGGATATGAAGATACTGGGTAAGAAGACAAATACAAAGGGCATAACGATGCCACAGCTAAAAGTCGAGGTTGCTAAGGTCGCCGGTAGGACAGAATCTCTCAATGAGCCATGGAATGTCAAGGCAGTCACCCGATGTCAAAAGAAAAGCTTCCATCCTAGATAAACCACAGAGTTGCATCACTTGCTACCGAGCTGAAAGGAAGGAAGTGGGAACAACAATGGAGCTTCGTGGAGTTAGGTCCAGGATAGCAGCAAATTCCTTCATAGTGGGGCATAGCTCTTCAAGGCCAAACCGAAAGACGTGGGACTGCGGATCCAATAGTTGAGCAACAACTTTCAATAATGGTCCATCAATCTTTATGGCCATTAGAGAAAATAAGGAGTTGATACCGAAAGTGGTAAAGTTTAAACGTTTAATATGGGAGAATGCCTCAATCCATGCAGAAAGGGGATTAGCCATCTAAGTAAGAATAACAAAAAATGGGGCCTCTAGGGCTGTATTTATAAGGCATGAAAAGGTTGAAGATTGAAAAGGCAATAAAAAGTATGATAAATATGGCGGCTGCCACCTTACAATAGGCGACCACCAACTTGAAAGGACACCGTATAGTGACATCATCTCTTTGACCAGGCGACCACCATGTTAGATGTGGCGACCGCCATGTTGGATTATGGCAACCACCATGTTAAAAGGTGGCAAGCATGTATCAGTTTGTGATTTCAGTAATTTGTATAAATTTTGACATTTGTATCATACATCTAAGATAGTTTGAGCAGCAAATAAAGGAGAATCATACAGTAGATAAATGTGAAGCAATAAAAGGCACGAAGGCCCAAAAATGCATCAGAGTATAACAGAATGCAGCGTAATGTAAACTGGGGCACCCAGGCCTAGTGACCAGTAAAAAGGGGTACACAGGCCCATAAATGTATCAAACTGGGGCACATAGGCCCATAAAGACCAAATGTATCAAAATGAAAAATAAATGTAACTGGGGTGGGGAGGAAGCTCTCTCTCTCTCTCTCTCTCTCTCTCTCTCTCTCTCTCTCTCAATGATGCCTCAAGCGAACCTAGCAGGAGGAAGGACCAGCCTCGAGCGGATCCTCTAGAGCAAGCTCTGAAGGAAGCGGCACGAGATCCACAACCTCGAGCAGGAGTTGGGACCGGAGAAGGAGAAGGAACGAGAGCCTACGACTGTTTAATGACGGCAGGTGGTACTGGAGGTTGTTAAAAGAAGAATAAGACTCGAAACATAATAATGAAAGAAAATGAAAAAAAACTAAAAGAAGATATAAGATACTCACTATGGCTACTAGTGTGAAAGTGATGCCGACTGCTCGCATAGTGGCATCCATCTGTCAGACCAACGCCCTCAGGTCGGTAACCATCAGCATCGTGCGATCTAGCCAAACCTGGTCAATCTGCAAAGAATAAAAGAGAATAGTTCAAGAAAACTAGACAAGTAAAAAGGATAAGTAACTGAAGGAAAGATGAAAGACAAACCTAGCCGATGTCAGCCCTGAACTCTGATGTTGGAAAAACAGGAACTGGCAGAGGAAAAGGGAAGCCATATGCTACGATATGGACATCCCATGGAAACTCTGGGCCCCTCATCCCTCTAGTAGCATCATATGCAGCAGCAGCACCAGCACCAGCATTAGCAGCCTTCGGTACCCGTCCTCTCCTCCTACCACCAGGGGCAGCTAGGCTAGGTCCTAAGGGTCCCAGTAAGTGTGCCCGAGTCCAGGTTATGTAGTCCCCCTCTGGCACCAGCAGCTCTGAGGCATGGGTCCCCACCATCTCTAGAAGTAAGTTGACGCGGCCTAGGAGGTCGGTCCGGTGCATGCGTACTAAAGGGACCACCGGTATCCTAAAGTGATTAAGGTCAAGCGACTGGCGGACCACTCGCTCCCTAAGATAGTAATCCCAATCGAATAGACCCTCTAGCAGGATTCGCCTTGAGGTAAGGTCCCGACTGCGCATCAGATCTGCGCCGGCCCGATCCTCTACTCCCCGCCAGACATCCAAATAGACCTGTAGCAATTCAAAATACAGTACAATGCAATGAACAGTGACCATTGAATGCAGTACAGTATGATAATCAGTGTGTCATCTGTGTGAACAACAATAGTATAATGTAGTGCAGTGCAGTGAATAGAGCAGTGTACAGTACAGTAAGTAGGAAATGATAGATCCTGGTCAGGGGTCATCTGGTCCAAAGATACCCAGAATTGGTCAATGTCCTTTCCTCCATCTTTCTTCCCCTTTAGGTTTCGGGACCACCGAGCTGCTCAAGGAATGACTAGAGGGTCTGCCGAGGAGTTTGCCGGGACGTGAAGCCCGAGGAACTCATAAATCCACAGCTACAAAGAAAAGATGTCAACAAGTAGATAATGGATAATAGATAACGAAAATGAATGAAAAAGTGCAGAAACTAAATCATACCTCTCAGACTCTCTAGTATCCCCCAATGCTGAGTTCCTGGAAGAACCGGGTCAGAGTCCTCATAAAGCCATAGAGGGTGGCGAGAGCAGCTCCTCCCCAGTCGTAAGCAGCAACCCGATCAAGATGAGTGAGTGCACCCAAGTAATGTAAATGAATGATGTTCTCCTTGTTCGAGAACAAGGAGGTACCAAACATATACATTAGAAAGCCTCGGGCAACCCACTCGAAGTGGCAGGGCTCAAAGTAGTGGAAGTGTCTGAAGTGCTCGAAGAACCATTTATATATGACACAGTCTCTGTCTATTTGTGCTAGTACAACTCCGAGCAGATACATTAATGCGTCAGTAGAGTGAGCGATGAACGGGTCAAACGGGATGGGAGCTCCTCCAACCCAGATGTTAGTAATCAGTGAGAAGTCAAGAGGCGTCAGTGTAGCCTCGAAGGTGGTGAAGTGAAAGGTGTTGGTGGTATTCCACCACCGCTCGACTAAGGCCATCAGCCATACCCGGTCATTGCTCGTTCTTCCCAGAAGAGGTATGAACCGAGCAAAGCCAGAGTCATTGATAATAACTCGGCTAGGAGTGCGGAGGGCATCATACCGCTCCAACACCTCTCCAGAGGAAGAACCACCAAAGCCTCTGATATGGTGACCAGCCTGAAAATAAGAAGACAAGCAGAAAATATGTAAAGAGCATAACAAACAGGTGATGTGCAGAGCTATGCTGAAAGTAATAAAAATCCTAACTTCATGTGTGTGTGACGACCCTTCAGTTCTCTCAAGCTCTAAAGATTAGGCACCCTAAGCCATAGTGCGCCAAGTAAATCTTGCACGACCTAGTAAAATACTAGGAACCTCAAGTCCTAAAGATTAGGCACCCTAAGCCCTGGTGAGCCAGGCAAATCTTTCAAGCCCTAGAAGACTAGGCACCCTAAGTCCTGGTGCGCTAGGAAAATCTTACACGTCTTAGTAGAAGACTAGGAACCCTAAACCCTTGTGTGCCAAAAAAAAATTTCAAGCCCTAAAGATTAGGCACCCTAAGCCCTGGTGCGCCAGGCAAAACTTGCACGTCCTAGTAGAAGATTGGGAACCCTAAGCCTTGGTGCGCCAGGCAAATCTTTCAAGCCCTAGGAGACTAGGCACCCTAAGCCTTGGTGCGCCAGGCAAATCTTGCACGTCCTAGTAGAAGACAAAGAACCCTAAGCCCTTGTGCGCTAGGCAAATCCTTTTAACCCTAGGTTCATGTGTGAGTGACGATCCTTTGATTTTTACATGTCCTAGTAGAAGACTAAAAACTCTAAGCCCTGGTGCACCAGGTAAATCCTAAGCCCTGGTGCGCCAGGTAAACCCATCATGTCCTAGTAGAAGACTAGGAACCCTAAGCCCTGGTGCACCAAAAAAATCTTACACATCCTAGTAGAAGACTAGGAACCCTAAACCCTGGTGTGCTGGGTAAATCCTTCTAACCCTAGGTTCATATGTGAGTGACGATCCTTTGGTTTTTATACGTTCTAGTAAAAAACTAGGAACCCAAAGCCCTGGTGCGCCGGGCAAATCTTCATAACCCAAGCTTCGTATATGAGTGACGATCCTTTGATTTTTGCATGTCCTAATAGAAGATTAGGAACCTTAAACTCTGGTGTGCCAGGCAAATCTCTATTTTTTGTGTTAGTCATTCTTGCTAAAAATAAAAAATAATCTCTTTTATTTGATATTTGTGTTTTGCCCTAATTTTTTAAAATTTTCTAAGATTTTTTGCCTAAAATTTCTAGGATTTTTGAAAAAAAATTCACTAATTTTTAGGATTTTTTAAAAAAATTTTAACTTTCTAGATTTTTGAAAAATGCACCTTAAATTTTTAGAGCTTGTGATTTTTGAAAATTTCTCCTAGGTTTTAGGATTTTTGATTAAAATTTTCTCAAGGTTTTAGAATTTTTTTAAAAAAATTCCTTAGATTTTTATGCCTTAAAAACAAAAATAAAAATTCAGCCCCTTAGATTTTTATGTCTAATCCCAAAAATAAAATAAAAAATCAATCCCTTAGTTTTTTATATTTTCCCTAAAAAATAAAAATAAAACTAAAAAAAGTTAAACCCTTTATTTTTGTGATTTTGCTAAAGTAATCGCCCTTCTATTGTTTGCATCTAAAACCCTAATCTTAGTATCCCTACTATTTTAAACTCCATTGCATAGGTACCTAAGTTAAGATTTTCAGTGCGGATCTCAAACATTTGCACAGCAATCATCATCGACATCATATCATATCACATGGGGAATCCTAAGTATGTGTCTATGTTTGAGATATATCATATAAACATGCTTTGATATTGAAATAGTAAAGTTTGGTAACTTACCGATGGACGATGGCTAGAGATATGCTGATCATGCTCCCGAAGAAGGACATCGACAGCTGTGGTGTTGGGATTTAGGGTCAAAAATAAGGTAAGTCAAAGATATTTTGAAAAATATTTTGAACACCTTGAAAATCAAATTTTGAAAACTCTTTTTATTAAAAACGGAGTGGCCACTTAGTTTTTAAGAAAAAACTAAGAAAAAAAAAACGGCTACTGATATTTGAAAACATTAACCAGAGAAAAGAGGATTCAGGGGCTAAGGTACGAATCGAAAAAAGTGTTAGGTACCCCGTTCGCCTAACCGTAAGGTTGGCCTCTACTAATCATCATTGGTTCTTTAATAAAATTTCTCAAATGCATGCAAATAAAGAAAATACAGATAAAGAGAGAACATCCAAAATCAAATATAAAAAATACATAAAATATGTACATAACACTCCAAAGCAAATAAGTGTCAAAAGAAAAATCTTAAATCTTATAGCATGTAATTTCTATCTAAATGAGACATGAAACACAAGCTCATGCAATATTGTTTAAACAACCAAATACTAACATGCTTTGATTAAAAAAATTCGCTAAAATTGGCAAAATTATCTAAACATGGATTGCACAAAAATGAACTACACAATATGTACAATATGCATATTATTACCTAAAAGTTTTAAGAAGTATGTAAAAAGTTCTATGTTAAAAACTAACCAAAATAATAAAATCTAGTAACAAACATTTTGTATTAACAAGCAAGTATTTTAATTTTTAATTTGAAGAAGAAAGAAATGAAAGAAAACTTACAAAAGATTGATTAAGCCAAGATAAAAAGAGTTTAGAAAATAATTTCAAACAAATAAAAAGAAAACCTAACTATTTACATAAAAGATAAAAATAAAAAAAATAAGAACGTTAACTAGCATAAAATATATTTTTATGATTTTGTGCTTTTTGTGGTTAATAAAAAAAATAAAAGAAAAATACTATAGAAGAAAAATTGAGTTAACAAATGAAGGTTTCGAAAAAAAATTAATTATTAACATTTTATATTTATAAAAGAGAATTTAAAGGAAAATGGAAGAAAATAAAAGAAATGAGAAGGATGATGGAGTTTTAACTATTAAAGAAAATTATAAAATTATTAAAAAAAATTTAGATTAGTGCTAACAAAAGAACAATAAACTAAAAAGAAAAAGAAACGTTAGTATTAAGTGAAATATAAAATTGATATTACAAGAAATAAAAAATAAAATGCTATAAGAAAATTTAAAGTTACAAAGAAAATAAAAGATTAGAAAAGAAAATTACACTAATATAGAGAAAAAGAAAATAGAATATTGACACTAAGAAAGAATAATATTAAAAAAATTGCATTAAGGTAAAAGCAAAGAAATAAAAGTTACATTACAAAGGGAAGTAAATGCTTGAAAAGTAAATTAAAATTATGCTAGAAAAACAATAAAGATAATGAATTAAAGTGTTAGTAAAGTAAATTTAAGCTAACTAAAAGAAAAGAAAATAAAGTAAAATTCTAGAATATCAAATTAACATAAAAGAAAAAAAAATGAAAAGAAATGAAATATTAGAATTAAATGAGTGTAATATTGATAATTACAACTATTTTTATGTAAGTACCTTAATTATAATAATTAACAATATTGACAAGTTGTAATTGTTAGGAATGTTGGCATTATTTAATTATTCGATTAGGTTTAAATAAACAAATAAATAAATAAATGAACTAAATTAAATAAAATACTAGAACATAAATAAAACAACTGATAAGTAAAGCAAGAATGTAATAAAAAGAAATATGTGATTTGAAATTAAATTTTAACCCGATCACTCCAAAGAGAGAAAGTGGAGTTTAGAAAGATCGGGAATCTGAACGGGGTACCTTGATTGCCGGGGAATCCTCAAGTTGTGGAATGTGCCTCAACATGCCAATCCTCGAGTGGTGATCCAAGCGGGGCCTCAATGTAGGTGTTGAAAGTTCGGGACTCAGTATCTCGGTAGGGTTTCGGCGTCGAGGCTTGCATTCGCTCAATTTATCGGCAGAGTCTCTCTCACTCAAAATTCGTACTGAAAACGTACACTAGGGTACGGTATTTATAGAATTATTCAACCAATGAGGTGTTGCCACGTTTTGGGATACGTCAAGCCATTTGGAGTTTGTGGTCGCCATGATGCAAGTTGGCAGTCGCCATGTTTTTGAGAGGTTCGATAGAGTTCTAGAGCGGTCGCCACAATAGAAGTTGGCGGTCGCCATGATGAAAGGTGGCGGTCGCCAATGTTGGCTAGGGTTTCCACAAAATTCTTTGGCAGGCGCCACAATGGAAGCTGGCAATCGCCTTACTTGGGCAGAAAGTTCCGATAGTTCGTCAAAATCTTATTGGGTTGAAGGTTTCGGATTCAAATACTGAGTTTAGATCACTTCCCGAGGATTGTATCGAGGCACTATTCCACATGTTTTCATCATCGGACTCGCCTAAGATTAGACGGGGTCAAATTGGGGTGTCTACAGTTGCCCATCTTTGATATAACTTGCATAGCAATGCGTAAAGCAGATTATATCAAAGACCCAGAGACAACAACCATTTAACCGAGCCGTCAATCTTAGGCTACAAACACACAAACACGCATACGATATTGGTCGTACTCGAATTTTCATCGAGCTGCCTACGTACCCCCTTTGCTAGGGATCAGACCATAACGTAGTTCATGGTGCAAAATGCAAAGATGTAATGATAAGAAACATGATGTGCATGCTAACATGAATAAATGCTAACATGATGCAGATAGGTATAGCACGAGTCAGTTTAAGGTCATGAGGAAGACCGACGAGTCAGTTTAGGGTAGTTGACCGACGAGTCAGTTTATGGTCGTGAGAAGGACTGGCAAGTCGATTAAGGTCGTGAGGAGGACCGACGAATCAGTTTATGGTCGTAAGGAGAACCGACGAGTCAGTTTAGGGTCGTGAGGAGGATCGACGAGTCAGTTTAGGGTCGTGAGGAGGACCGACGAGTCAGTAAGTTTAAGCCAGGATCTAAGAATGCGGGACATA
>JAOTRH010228153.1:27516-41078 GCA_034768845.1 Heliamphora exappendiculata
CGACGAGTCAGTTTAGGGTCGTGAGGAGGACCGACGAGTCAGTAAGTTTAAGCCAGGATCTAAGAATGCGGGACATAGAATTAGGTTTATCGGAAACGAGACTAAAATGATCGGAAGCCGAGTTACGGCAGAAAACTTTGATTTATTGGGAAGAAAGATTGCGAATTAAGAGGTCGAGCTAAGATCTAAAGATTCGAAATAATTGAAAGTCAAGTTACGGCTTAAAGTTAAATTTGTCGGAAGCATGATAAAAATAATTAAAAGCCAAGCTACGGCTTAAAATTAAATTTATCCGGAGGGAGAGAGAAAACACCTTAAAAGACAAGGGTTTAGAAACTCATACAAGATTTTCTTGAAGTATTTAGAAAATTTCTGAGATTATTTTATGAAAAGTTTATTAGAAACAAATACACTCATAAAAATAAAAATTTTATAAATCAAATTAATCAAAACTTTATTTTTCTGAAATTTTATTTTTTATTATATATATATTTATTATTATTTTTTTTTTTTTTTTTTTAAGATTGAGGCAAATTTATCCTAAGAGGTTGAGGTAAAAAGGGCAAAACACTGAGATTTTTTTATTTTTTTGGGAAGAATGGTTGACACAAAATGATAGAGGCTTAGATTTACTAGGATGTGCAGAAATCATGAACTTAGGGTTAGGGTGCTTGGCTTTTTAGGGCTCAAAAAGATCCGAAAGACCGTTACCTATGGTTTGAATGATTTGCATGATTTACCAGGGCTTACATGTTTCATGTGTTTGATCTGCTCTTTATTTGTCTTCTCTTTACAGGTTGGTCACTACATCCGAGGTTTCGGAGGTTCAGCCTCTGGGGAGGTGTTGGAGTGATATGATGCCCTCCCTGCTCCCAGCCAGGCTTATATCGATGCCTCTGGTTTTGCTCGTTTCATTCTCATGCTGGGTAGGACGAGCAACGACCAGGTATGACTGACAGCCCTAGCCGAGTGGTGGTGGGATATCACCAACACCTTTCACTTCACTACCTTCGAGGCTACTCTGATGCCTCTGGACTTCGCGTTGATTACTGGTATCCAAGTTGGAGGAGCTTCTATCCCGTTTGATCCGTCTATATCCCAGTCGGCCGATGCACTGCTGTACTTCCTCAGGGCTATTCCTGCTCAGATGGACCACGACAGAGTTAGATACCCCTGATTCTTTGAGCAGTTCAAACACTTTCAGTGCACCGAGCCCTGTCATTATGAGTGGGACGCCTAAGGTTTTCTTTTGTATATGTTCGGTACCTCGTTGTTTTTGAACAAGGAGAATACCGTTCACTTGCATTACTTGGGCGGCCTGGCTCGTCTTGATCTGGTCGCTTCGTACGACTGGGGAGGTGGTGCTTTGGCTACGCTCTACAGTTTCATGAGGACATTGACCCGATTCCCTCAAGAGCTCAGTATTAGGGTATACTGGAAGGTCTGGGAGGTATGACTTTGTTTCTGCATCTTTCCATTCATTTTCGTTATCTGTTCTGCTTGCTGACATTTTCTTCTTCGCAATTATGGACCTATGAGTTCCTTGGGCTTCACGTCCCGGCGAACTCTACAGCAGACCCTCTGGTGATTCCCCAAGCAGCCCGGTGGTCCTGTGGGCTGAAGGGAAAGAAGGCCGGCGGGAAGGACCTTGACCGATTTCAGATCTCGCTGGACCGACTTCAGATCTCGCTGGACCGACTTCATATCTCGCTGTACAGTATGTGATAACTGTATATTGTTCATTGTACTGTACTGTTCTTTACTCTGGACACTGATTACTGTACACCGACTGTTATCACATACTGTACTATTTGCCGTATTTTGTAGGTTCACTGGGACGTTTGGAGGGGTGTAGAGGATTGGGCCGGCGCAGATCTGATGCGCAGTCAGGATATTACTCCCAGGCGGATCCTGCTGAAGGGTCCATTTGGACGGGAGTACTATCTAGGAGAGCGAGTGGTTCGCCAGTTGCTCGGCCTGGATCACTTTTGGATCCCGGTGGTTCCTCCAACTTGTATGCGTCGGACTGAGCGTCTGAACTGGGTCGATCTGCTGCTGGAGATAGTGGGGACCCCAGTTTCAGAGCTGCTAGTGGCGGAGGTGGACTACACGCTTGAGCCCGGGCGCACCTGATGGGTCCCCTAGGTCCCAGCCCGATTGGAGATAGGATGAGGCGAGCACCGGGGGTCGCCGATGCTGATGTTGCTGCTGTGGATTCCTGCTATGACTTTGGCCACTACGGATCATCCTATTGTGCTACTTGTTGGTCTGTGTCAGACTACTTTCTACTACCCTCACAGGATCATGCGGCAGTTCAGGTGAAGTCATATCGTATTTCCCAGTATTCGAGGTCATTTGCTTTCCTCTGCACTGTGGGCTCCTTTTCTAGCACAATATCAGGATGCCTGGCCATCTCGCCCATTGATGGAGATGAACGAGTTGTAGTGTCCGGATCTTTTTGCTGAATACAAGACATGGTTGACACAAGATAGGGGAAAGAAAGATAGAGAAGAGGGGAACAAGCAGCGAAAAGGAGAAGAGTTTGAGGATCTCTGCTTTATTTTGAAAAATTTCACAGCTTTCTTTTTTTATTTGTAGAGTTTAGGACTTGTGTGCCCTCCCTTTATTTAAGAACTTTGTAGTCTTGCTTAAAGTAATGAAAAACACCTACTTCACATTTAAGATGGTTCAAATTTATTCAAAGCTTGAATATCTTTATTTATCAAAATTTAAAAATTAATTTGCATTGGTCTTACTCAAATTCAAATATGGTTAAAAACAAAGAATGTGGGCGGACTTCTTGAAAGAAGCTGCCGATGTATCCCAAAAGGGTGGAATCAGGCCTTAACGTAGTTTGGGTTTGATTTTCACTCGGGTATTGACGCATTCCTTTTGTAATGCCCTAACTTTTGCCAAGGTCGCCCTTTCGGGTTTTTCGGCCTTGCAGGCCGCTCTAACTTTTTCCTGAGTTTCCTTTTCAGTTTTCAACTCAGCGAGTTTTTATTTTTATTTTATTTTATTTTATTTTTACCTCAGGGATAGTATTTTTGAGTTGATCGAGGTTAACGGGAGTGGAGAACGCATTGCAATCCAAGTCCATGATAATGACTGCACCACTGATTATGATGGTTTTGATGAGAAACTGTCCAGACCAGTTTGGTTTAAATTTGCCCCTTGGGTCAAAGATAAGAGCTCTGATTTCCTTGAGAACCAAATCTCCTTCTCTGAGGTCTCGAGTCTTGAACTTCTTGTTGAACGCTCGGGTTATCCTCCTTTGGTAACCTTGTACATGAAATAGGGCTTGCAATCTTCTTTCATCAAACAAAAGCAACTCTTCCATCCGGTTCTTCTGCCATTTCGCTTCTGGGATATTAGCCTCGGCCACTACCCTTAGTAAAGGGATTTCCACCTCGATGGGAAGCACGGCTTCCATCCCGTACACTAAAGAGTATAGTGTAGTCCCGGTTGAAATTCTGATCGACGTTCGGTATCCCCAGAGTGCAAATGGTAGATGTTCTAGCCAATCTTTATGTGAGTTGATTGCCTTTTGCAGAATTTTCTTAATATTCTTGTTTGCTGCTTCGACTGCTCTATTGGTTTGTGGTCGATATGGCGAGGACTTATGAGCCACTATCCAGTAATCCTCGAAAAGTTCCAGAACCTCTCTTTGGAAATTTGAGCCGTTATCCGAGATAATTTCATGCGGTACCCCATATCGACAAATGATGTTTTGCCTGATAAATTTAGCGACATGGGAAGCCTTCAGTACTGAGTAGGAAGCTACTTCCACCCACTTGGTGAAATAATCGATGGCCACGAGAATAAATTCATGTCCATTGGATGCCTTCTGGGTTACTCTGCCAATTACGTCAATGCCCCATACCCATGGTGATGTCAGGTTGTATAGCTGAGACAGGGGAACGTGCATAAGGTTTGCGTGAACCTGACACTAATGACAACTCCACACAAACTTGTACAATCTGTTTCCATCGTCATCCAAAAGTACCCTTGTCGCAGTATTTTCTTGGCTAACATATTTTCGTTCATGTGCGGTCCACAGACTCCTGCATGTATCTCTTTTATCAACTCTTGGCCCTCTTCAGTGTTTACGCACAACTTGTTGACCCCAGAATGTCCTTGTTTGTACATTCTTCCACCACAAATGACAAACTGCGCAAATAGTTGTCGTATTGCCCGTTTGTCCTTTTTACTGGCAAACTTGGGATATTCTCCTTTTTCTATAAAGTTCAGAATGTCAAAGTACCATGGAAGGCCGTCAGTGCTTTCTCCAATAGCGGCTGTTATCTCGTATGCTGGCTTTCTTTTCTGCACTATTATCAAAGGTTTCATCCGTACTCCGGGTGGTATGTCAATCGTGGATGCTAGGGTGGCTAGTGCATCGGCGAACTTGTTCTGTAGTCTCGGCACATGGGTGAAGATCACTTATTCAAAGCACGATATCAGCTTTTCTAGTTCTTGATGATAGAGAATTAAGGTTAAGTCCCTAGCCTTCCATTCTCCTTTTGCTTGTGAAACTACTAGTACTGAGTCTCCGATGACTTCCCGCTTTCTTGCCCCTAGTTCTAAGGTTGCCTCCAATCTAGTTAAGCATGCTTCGTACTCGGCCTGATTATTGGTGACTTCAAAATTGAGTTTTAGGGACAACGAAACATGTGATTCATCGGGAGTGACAAAAAGGACTCCTATTCCATTGCCATATTGATTGGATGCGCCATCAAAATATAGAGTCCATTTGTCATCCCCGACTTTCATCAGTTGTTCAACAGGAAACTGGAACTCTGTATCTTCATCCCCTTCAACTGGTTGGTCGGCCAGAAATTCTGTCACTGCTCTGCCTTTGACTGACTTTCGGGTGACATATTGGAGATCAAACTCGGATAATAGCAGCAACCATCGGGCCAGCCTTCCTATTAGTGCTGGCTTTTCAAATAGGTACTTCAACGGGTCCATCCGGGAGATGATATTCATTGTGAAAGACAGCATGTAGTGCCTTAGTTTTTGGGAAGCCCAAACCAAGGCCCAACACGTCTTCTCTAGCGACGTGTACCGTATTTCTGACCCGGTCATCTTCTTGCTTAAGGAGTAGACAGCCTTTTCGAATTTTGATTTCTCTTTCTTGTGCAAGCATGTATCCCATAGCTGAGTCAGTTATTGACAAGTAAAGAATTAGGGGCCTGTCAGGTTCGGAAGGAGCTAGAACATGTGGATTTTGTAGGTACTATCGCACAACATCGAAGGCATCTTGTCATTTCTGATCCCATTCAAATTCAGCTCCCTTCTTCAACAGACAGAAGAGAGGCACACAAGTAGTTATCAATTTTGCAATGAAGCGGCTAATGAATTGGATTTTACCCAGAAAGCCCCTAACTTCCCGCTCGGTCTTTGGAGGAGGCATTTCCAAAATTTCTTTAATCTTCGAAGGATCGACTTCAATGCCCCATTGAGTTATCATAAATCCAAGCATCTTTTCGGCATTAATTTCAAAGGCACACTTTTGTAGGTTGAATCGTATTTTGTACTTTCGAATCCTCTTGAAGAATTTTCACAGAGCTATGATGTGGCCTTTTCGATCCTTGGATTTGACTATCACGTCATCCACGTATACTTCAACCTCCTTATGTATCATGTCATACAATAAGGTGGTGGCAGCCCTTTGATAGGTTACTCCGGCATTCTTCAAGCCAAATGGCATAACACGGTAACAATAGGTGCCCCAAGGCATGGTGAATGTCGTCTTTTCTCTGGCTTCAGGATCCATCAGAATCTGGCTGTATCCGGAGAAGCCATCCATGAATGACAGCAAGGCATGCCCCGCCGTACTGTCTACCAAGACGTCGATGTGCGGCAGTGGAAAGTCATCCTTCGGGCTGGCTTTGTTGAGGTCCCGAAAGTCCACACAAACTTGGTTACGACAGTCCTTCTTTAAAACTGGCACTATATTGGCGACCCATTTTGGATACTCGGTTACCATTAGAAATCCTGCGTCGATCTGTTTGGCAACTTCTTCTTTGACCTTTAAAGCCCATTCTGGTCGGATCCGTCTTAATTTTTGTTTGATCGGTTTAGCATCGGGATATAAGGGGATATGGTACTGGACAATGTCGAGATTAATTCTGGGAATATCCTCGTAAGACCATGAAAACAATCCTTGAATTCGTTTAATAAAATTATTAATTGCTTTTGCTCAACTAGGGATAAAGATGAACCAATTTGAACATTTTGTGGGTTATTTTTATTATCTAAATTTATTGATAAAGTTTCTTCAATTATTGGTTGGGCAAGCATTTTTTTTTCTCTTTTTATTAAAAGTTTTATTTCTTCGGGGATATCCCCGTTGAATTCAAGATCGTCAGAAAGAGTATGAAATAAATCAAACAAAGTAGAATAACCGAAAATCTTGTTCATTTCATTAAAAACATAGGGGATTACAAACTCGATAGAAAAAGCATGCAGAGGAGCACCAACAGATGTGTCCTCGACTACAGACTCCGACTCAAATTCAAACTCGGAATAGACAACCTGCTCACCAGAAGACTCGATAGACCAATTCTTTACTTCTTTTGTGGTCGTGTCGACGATGAGCTTGGTACAACTTGCCGGTGCGCTAAAGCCCATCATGAAACAGTCCGATTCAGTTATACGCAACTGAGTCATCTTCTCGTTGAACAACATTCCCAGGTCGGTATCGTTGAGTCCGTCAGCTCAATCTTCTTTCTGAATCGTCTCTTCTTCCTTCTCTCCTTCCACTATTTCTTCCTCTTCTGTGTCCGATAACTGATGGCTGAAAAAGATCTCCAATCCTGGCAACTTTTGATTGGTTTCTTCGTCGATCCACAGCTTTGGAAAGAAATAATACGAAAAATCTTTCCCTTCCTTGACGAAGTATCCATTAAGTGTCCCAAAATAATTAGTCTTTTGCCCCTTTCTAGGCCATTCCAGATCTTCTTCCGTTGGTTTATACCCAAGACCAAAACGGTATAAAGTCGACAATACCTGAATGGGTTCCGAAATTCTCTGCTGCTTGCGTCCTAATCCCATACCAAGGAAGAAGGACATTTTTCTCATCATCGTTATAGCCCACAAGTTGATATACCTTTCTTCTTCGTTCATTTGTGTCTGAATAACCTGTGCTTCATCAAATTGAAATTCACTGAGTAACACATCATCTTCACTATGTTAAACTTCTAACAGAGTTGTGCCCTCCTCTCCTTTCGGGGGTGAATACTGACCTCTCCATGAATGATCAGTACTGCCCCATCTTTTATCAATTTTAGTTTCTGATGAAGGGTAAATGGCACTGCCTGAACATTCGGGTCATGTAGCCACGGCCTGCCTAGCAGTAGATTGAAGGAAGTCGGTACATCTAGCACGTGAAACTCAACTGCCGTCTCCAGTGGGCCCACTGAAACGGCAAATGACACCAGTCCTAATACATCCCTTCTTGTGTTGTCATAGGCTCGCACTCCTTGATTGCAGGGAGTGAACTGGTCTAGCCGCATCCCTAAACAGATAGTTGTTCTTAATGGGCAAACGTTCAATGCGGACCCATTATCAATGAGGGTCACCGGGATCCATTTTTCTAGGCACTTGACGGTGATATGAAGCGGCTTGTTGTGACTTTTTGCTTCAGCGGGTAAATCCTTATCAGAAAAGGAAATGACTCTTGGTTCGGTGGTTGGCAAGATAAGCCCAATAAGTTGCTCGGGGGTCACATCTATCGAGACGCTGGCCTTATTCAAAACTTTCAAAATAGCTTGCTTGTGCTTATGCAACGCCATCAACAAGCCCCAGATACTGATATTAGCCTGTGTCTTTTTCAGTTGTCTCAATACAGTATCATCCTCCTCCTCTTGCACTGCCTCATTCCCTTTTTCACTTGGTTGTCCTCTCTCTAACTGAGCTGGCTTAAATTGCCGCCCACTTCTGGTTAGGTGTTCCACGCCGTCTTTGGGGTCCCATAGCCCTGGCGTCACACTATCAGCTTGTCTTACTTCGTTTATGTGCAGAGGACCTTCAAATACCCACAAATCATTTAGGTCACTAACGGCTATCCTTTCCTTTCTTTCTTGATCATCTTCGATAGCCCACGTATTGTCAATTTTCACCCATATATCTTCATCGATAAAGTTCACCTGTTGCTCCTAGGAGGCCCAAAAATCAGTCCATTCGGTCCCATCAGATTTCAACACAATCCTGACCAGCCAATAGGACTACATTTCATTGACGTACACTTTCCCCTCAAAGAGTTGGGGAAGGGTGATTCCATCGAGTACACGACCAAATCCATAAGGCCGAGTTGGGTAATCCAATGGCTAATCATCTACCTCATTGCGCTCTCTTCTTCCTCATGTTGGTAAACTTAGATCATCGGTCTATACCATTCCCAGGCATTATCGCTCGATTCTTTCATCCTATCTTGGCTACCTCTAAGCACCATGAACGAGCATACAATTTGTTTCTCAGTTACTGAAACATGAGGGCGAGGTAGGTGTGCTGAACAGATGTGCTGACTCGGGTTCTCTGATTCTCCTAAAGACATGTAATTTACAACAACCTGCCTAGCATGATTTGGCAGTGGGTTGGTTGTGACGTTCGGCTTTGGGGTGGCAGATGGTGGAGGAATTACCTTGTTATCAATGAGATTCTGGATCTCATGGCGGAGCCTCATACACTTGTCAATCAAATGCCCGTGGCCTTGGTGGAAGATGCAGTATTGAGAGGCATTGTATCTCGGAGGAAGCGGGTTGGCAATTGGCATAGAATCTAGTACCTTGATGATTCCTTTCTCTACCATATAGTTTAAAGCGGTGGATAATGGGATGTTGAGAGGGGTGAAAGTTTTTCGCAGCCGTTGCTGTGTTTGCTGACCATCGCCTAGCTACTGAAGGTTGCTTGTCTAATGAGTGGAAGAAGAAGGGTTCAAAAGGTTCACCTCGCCCGAGCGAGACACGAGGTTAGCTGTTGCGGATGGGTTTTGATTGGTTGCGGGAAAAGTCCTTCTTGGTGGTTTCTGACAGGGTTCTGTTTTCTCAATGTCACCGGATTGGATTGCATCTTCTATCTGAACCCCAGCATCAAACAACTGCTCGAATGTGGAGAGCGGCTGTGTAATCAAATAGCATTTTAGGGGGGTTACAGATTCTTTACTACGATCCAGACTTGCTTCTTTTCAGAGGGCCAATTTTTCATTTTTGCAGCCTTACCCCTCCAGCGGGTCAGAAAATCGACAAAAGACTCCCTGTTCTCCTATTGGGTCATTTTGAGCTCTCGAGTAGTCCAATCCAGTTGGACACTGTAACTATATTGGCTGATAAAAATCATTGTAATGTCTTCCCAAGTTCTGGTTTTAGCTACATCAAGGGAGAGGAACCATTTCTGGGCTACCCCAAACAAAGATCGGTGAAAGAGCTGAGCCTTCAATTGGTCATCAATCCCCATTGGCAACAGGGTACCAACATACATTCGGAGATGAATTTGGGGATCTCCAGTTCCATCAAATTTTTCCATGTCCGGCATTTTAAACTTTCTCGGTAATTTAGCATCTGGGAATAGGCATAGTCCCCCTACATCAAGCATATATTCCTCAACTACTTTAGATTTTCTCAACACCTTTTCCATCCAGTCAATCTATTTCGCCAGCACAAATTCCTTAGACTGGGCAATGTTTTACCCTTCTACCACAATTAGGTGGGGAACCCAAGGTGACACTGCGACTTGCGGTATCTCTGGTCCCTAGTTGTCATTTCAAAAATCTTCATCGTTCTCATTCGTATTATCTGGCTGCCCATTTACACTGAGCATACGGGCCTGAATTACTTGTATTTATGCCTAATATTGAGTTTGAGCTTGGTTCTACTGCTCCACAGCTCGCTATATCTTGGTAATAGCCCTCATTAGGGCTGTCAGATTAACTTCATTCTCTGCCATGTTGGTCGATTCAGATACTCTACGAAGTCTGTCCGATTCCGATCTTACCCAAACTCGTGTCAACTGTATTTTTTCCAGATCAATGGTATCTCACAAAAAAACCTAGATCCCACGAGCAAAATAACCAGTCTCAGACATTTTTCAAAACAATTCAGACAACAAACAGCAAATCTCCAAGATACCCAAAATAGCTAAAACTAAAATAATGCCCCTATCGGGCTCATACCACCAGCAGAACAACTGAACATCTAAAAACCCAGCATGAGAACCAAAAGGGATATATCAACCAAGTTCTAGAGGAAATATTTTATCTAAGCAGACGGCATTTCGACAAAAAGACTATTCTAATCCTCAAGAGACTGGTACGACCTATGAGGAAAATCGACAGCATAACGGTAGAAAAATAAAAATTTCTCACACAGGTCGAAAGAAAAGGGTTTGAAGAAAGCAAGCTTAGACAAAATCGGGGTATAGAATTAAAGCCCGAGAGGAACCTGAAAGGGGGAGAAATAATCTTAATGGTTCAACACGAAACTCAGGCATGACCCCGGGAAGAAGCCTAATACAGCAACAGGGAAGAACTGACAATCCGAGAAGAACCTAGAGGAGAGAGAGAGAGACTATCCTAGAGGTGTTAAACGAAACACGGATATGACCCTGGGAAGAAGACTACGGCGTGAAAAACTGATTAGGGTGAGAAGAAACCCGGGTAAGAATCCGAAGGCGAAAAACTAATCTAATCAAAGGATAACAGAAAATTCGGGCCGAATTTGGGAAAAAAACTAACCTAATCCCAACAAACAATCCTAACAATATACAACCAAAATATTTAAAAAAAACACATAATCCTACTAGAGTTAACAGCACCTAATTGGGGGGTTATAAGTTCACTATATGCAAAAAGTCGATTTTGGTCAATTTGAACAGGGTACCTTCTGAATAAAGCCGGGTATATACCTCTCATGCCTAGAGTGATGCAGGACATGATCAAATAGTATGTCCAAACTCTTTTATTGCACCTATGATAGCGTACAGTCAGCAAGGGTTACCTGTCTCCCCAACAATTCCCAAAACAGATTAACGTTCAGAGCATCAGGTCGACCAGGCAAGGGGTTTGAAGAATAATGCATGTGCATACGAAAATGCAAGTGAGAAATTTTATTAAGAACCAATAATACTTTTAAGTCTAGCCCTCTTATTTGATCTTGGAAACCAGTCCCCAGCGGAGTCGCCAGAAAATACTGTGGCGTTGGGATTTAGGGGTCAAAAATAAAGTAAGTTAAACATGTTTTGAAAAATATTTTGAACACCTTGAAAATCAAATTTTGAAAACTATTTTTATTAAAAACGGAGTCGCCACTTAGTTTTTTAGAAAAAAACTAAGAAAAACAAAAATGGTTACTGATCGGGGAAGATGTTAGGCACTCTGTTCGTCCAACTGTAAGATTGGCCTCTACCAATCATCATTAGTTCTTTAATAAAAAATTTCAAATGCATGCAAATAGAGAAAATAGAGACAAAGAGGGAACATCCAAAATCAAATATAAAAAATACATAAAATATGTACGTAACACTCCAAAGCAAATAAGTGTCAAAAGAATAGGACTGCACAAAAAACCGAAAAAATCGATAATTCGGTCCGATCCGATCCGATCCGTACGATTCGGTCTGGTTGTTATTTGTCACGGTTCAGTTCCGTATTAAAATTTTTAAGATCCGTTTTGAACGGTCCGGTACTCGGTTCTGGATTAATTTCACGGTTCCAAACCGGACCGGACCGGTTCTACTTAATATTAAACTTTATATATATATATATATACTGATGACTTGAGCCGTTTATTTTATTATTCTTAATTTATATATTATTACTGTAAAAAATTAAATTCATCGGATATCGTTAATTAGCTTAACAAATCACATTTATGTTAATAAAATAAAACTGTGATGTTTATTTTATTATCACAAATGTAATTTGTTTTGGTAGTAAATGATATCCGATTAATTTGATTTTTTATAATAATAATATATAAACTAATAACAATAAAATAAACGGTTTAAATCATGAAAATGTATTTATTTTGATTGGGGCTATTAACCGAACCGTGTTCGATCCGTTGTCACTGATCGGTTCCGGCCCGGTTCCGTTACTTGAACGGTTCGAATACGGTTCCAAAAAACCTGGAACCGCTATGAACGATCTGGTTCTTGATTTTTTGAAAAATCGATCTAATCCGAACCGTGTGCACCCCTACAAAAAAAATTCTAAATTCTTTGGTATGTAATTTCTATCTAAAGGAGACATGAAACACATTCTCATACAATATTATTTAAACAACCTAGTACTAGCATGCTTTGATTAAAAGAAAAATATGCTAAAGTTGTCAAAATTATCTAAACATGGATTGCACAAGAATGAATTACACAATATGTACAATATCCATATTATTACCTAAAAGTTGTAAGAAACATGTAAAAGTCTTATGTTAAAAACTAACCAAAATAATAAAATCTAGTAACAAACATTTTGTATTAACAAGTAAATATTTAAAATTTTAATTTGAAGAAAAAAGAAATGAAAGAAAATTTACAAAAGATTAATTAAGTCAAGATAAAAAGGGTTTAGAAAATGATTTCAAACTAATAAAAAGAAAATCTAACTATTTACATAAAAGATGAAAATAAGAAAAACAAGAAGAACGTTAACTAGCATAAAATATATTTGCATGATTTTGTACTTTTTGTGATTAATAAAAGAAAATGAAAGAAAAATACTATAGATGAAAAATTAAGTTAACAAATAAAGGTTTCAAAAAAAAATAAAAGAAAAATTGATTATTAATATTTTATATTTATAAAAGAGAATTTAAAGGAAAAGGGAAGAAAACAAAAGAAATGAGAAGGATGATGGAGTTTTAACTATTAAAAAAAATTATAAAACTATTAAAAAAAATTTAGATTAGTGCTAACAAAAGAACATTAAACTAGAAAGAAAAAAAAATGTTAGTATTAAGTGAAACATAAAATTGATATTACAAAAAATAACAAATAAAATGCTATAAGAAAATTTAAAGCTAAAACGAAAAGAAAATACTAAAAAAGAAAATACACTAATATTGAGAGAAAAAAAAGATAAAAACTAAACGTTCAAATAAAAAGAAAATAGAATATTAGTACTAAGAATAATATTAAAGAAATTACATTAAACTAAAAGTAAAGAAATAAAACTGCATTACAAAGGGAAGTAAATGCTTGAAAAATAAATTAAAATTAAGCTAGAAAAGCAATAAAGATAATGAATTAGAGTGCTAGTAAAGTAAGTTAAGCTAACTAAAAGAAAAGAAAATAAAGTAAAATGCTAGAATATTGAATTAACATAAAAGAAAGAAAATGAAAAAAAATGAAATATTAGAATTAAATGAGTGTAATATTGATAATTACAACTATTTTTATGTAAGTGCCTTAATTATAACAATTAACAATATTGACAAGTTGTAATTGTTAATAATGTTAGCATTATTTAATAATTCGATTAGGCTTAAATAAGCAAATAAATAAATAAGTGAGCTAAATTAAATGAAATACTAGAACATAAATAAAGCAATTGATAAGTAAAG
>JAOTRH010228154.1:0-10269 GCA_034768845.1 Heliamphora exappendiculata
GAAATACTGCAGTAGCCCTTAGACCCTCAAACCAGCAGTTGGTGAAAGACCCTCAAACCGCGAATCACACAGTCACCGAAAAAGTTGTTGGTCGCCGAAAAATTTGCCAAAAAAGTCGTCGAAACAGTTGTCAGCCGCGAAAAAAGTCGCCGAAAAAGAAAAAGATCACCGAAAAAGCGGCATAGGGTGATATCGGTGCTAAGTAAGAACAAACGACGCTGGAAAGTGAGAGAACATGGGCTGTCGACGCCAGAAAGAGTGAGAGCAGAGGTCGCCGGCGCTGGCAAAAGTGAAAAACAGGGTCGCTGGTGTTGGAGAAGGCTGTCGGAGGGCTATGAAGGGTCGCTGGTGCTGGAGGAGGCTGTCGGAGGGCTGTGAAGGGTCGTCGGGGTTCGTGGCTTGGGTTTCGTTGGTCGACGGGATTCATGGCTAGGGTTTCGGTGGTCGGCGTGGCTGTAGAAGGGTCGTAGAGCTTCGTGGCTAGGATTTCGGTGGTCGGCGGGGTTCGTGGCTAGGGTTTCGGTGGTCGACGTGGCTGAAGAAGGGTCGTAGAGGTTCGTGGCTAGGGTTTCGGTGGTCGGCGGGGTTCGTGGCTAAGGTTTCAGTGGTCTGTTGTTGTTAGGGTTTTCCAAGGAAGGTGGTAGGTTTCTGGGTCTGTTGCTGGCAGTGGCGTGGCTGGTGGTGACTTTGGCTAGTGACTGTGGTTGGTGGTTGGTGGCTGGAGGAGGGAGGCTAGGGTTAGAGTGGCTCTGATACCATGTTAACCGTAATAGAAAGTCGTACCCAAAAGGATAGGCGAATACTCTTATTTATAATAAAAAGTTAAGCCACACTATTACTTTTCTATACTCACACACACAAAATAATAGTTAAGATACTATTAAGACACATATATATCTAACATTCTCTCGGTTTAATATTTAAAAACGTGATAAGGTACCCCGTTCTTTCGAAAGATGTTCCCAAAAAGACGTGTAAATATGTGTGATAATAGACGTTAAGCTAATGTGTTGTGATTGAATTATATAATTACAAGGTTGATTTGGTTATGAATCGAATATGAGAATTCAATATATGGTATCGTTTGAAATTTGGATACCTTTTTGGGTATGGGAGCATGGATATAGAATTGCTAATTCTATGACGAGCATGTTCAAGTTGAATTCATGCCATGAAGAATGATAGCATGGATATAGAATTGCTAACTTTTTATGAATCAAATTGCTAATCACGTTATTTGTATAACTGTTTTTCAGGTACTAATGATGATTCCATACCCTGAAAAATGATAGCATGCTTTGAATGTTTTATTTCTCTTTTGGATAGTTTGGAAAGGTTGGAGTAATGTATATTTTGTGAATTGAAATGAAAATTTGTAAATTCAAGTTGAATGTTGATAGGGTCATATAATTAGAGTCCTTGTTCTTGAACTCTTGATGTGGTATTGTAAGGCTTAAAAGTCCTGAACTTGTATCTTTGAGATTAGTGGATTGTGATATGGCCCTCGTGAGAAGTTAAAGATGAGATTTGGAGTATATTTGCATAGTTTGAAGTTGTTTTTAATTATGTCTCACACCATAGAATTCTTCCTTTAGGAAGAGCTTTGGCTTGAAAGTTAGGTTTTCAAAACAAGTGTTTTCTAGTTTAGCCATGGGGAAGGTTTTCAAAACAAGTGTTTTCTAGTTTAGCTAGTTTAGCCATGGGGAAGGTTTTCAAAACACTTAGCCATGGGAAAAAAACCGCTCAAGCAATATGGAGTCCACTCAAAGTGTCTATTATTATAAATATTAAGGTTGCTCTATTACAATTGAATGCTCAAGCAATAACAAGTTCACTCATGCAAACTCACATGTGTTGGATTCAAAATCTTGTTTTGTTTAATAAAAATATCTTTCATTCCAACTCCATTATGACACCCCTTTTTTATAAAATTGTAGCTTTGAGAGCCTTCTATTCAACATTTAACCCCCCTTTTTGAACTTTGTTTGGATTTAATAGCTTCATTTGAAATTATGAACGTAAAAAAGTTTTATTAAATATTTTCTTTGTAAGCCGGTGCACTTTAATGGATTTTCAAGTATAGTTCTTGTGCTTCAGGTTTGGGTCGTGACATAATTGATGAGGAATTTAATATTCAAATCACATTTAATGAAAAGAGCAAGGTACAAACTAGTATTAAATACCATGATGTTAAATAAGTTACAAATTAAAATGTAATTTTAAAAGTATACCAAGCATAAAAGAAAAAATAAATTAAGAAGTAACTATTATCTCAAATGAAGAACGACCAGTGCGTTTAGTATCTCTCGGGTACGACAAAAACTAAGAAAAAATACATAAGTACATAGTTTGTACCGATAACAAAATATTCAACACCTAAATCACATTTACCAAAATCAAAATTTTAAATTAGAAAATAGTGAGGTATTTAAGATAATTCAAGAGTGCACTAAGCATAATGGTAAAGGATGAATATTATTTATGTAAATCATAGTAGAAATATAAAGAAAAGAAAAGGGCGCTGTGTCCCCCTGAGCCTATCCTAGATCCGCCATTGCTTCAGCTTCGAGTGTTCCACAAAAGAGTGCAATTTGATCCACTTTCATACACCCGTTGAATCAGCTTGCAATTGTTTGAATTAATTGATGAAAAATGCAATCCACCGCCCAACCCACTGGGCTGGGCAATGAATAATAGGTAAATAATAAATAAATATTTGTATAAAATATATTAATATCTATAAAAATAGTAAGCTTCACTTCTAAACATCTATATGGGAATGAACATTGTCATCAGATACAATAGTACAACTTCAACAATAGAGATCAATCCCATAATGCTGCAGTAAATAACAAAGTTCATTCAAACTCGGAGCAAACAAAATTCAAAACCTTTCGTCTTAATTGGATCAGAAATCTTATGAACAATTTCTTCATGAACACGATAGTTTCAGTCTGCCTAAAGCCTAAGAAGGATCACTGCAAAACCCGGATACTTGTGGCACACAGTAAGAACAGAGCTAGTCGAAAATAATTGGCATTACGAAGTAAAAGAGGCTTCGTTTAAGCCTCTTCTAAACTCGCATATCCACGGTAACAGAAGCTAACATTTTGTCACCCATGCACTCCATATCCATCTCATTTGATCCAAAACATACCCCAACTCCTCAAATTTGATTGTCCATATGTTAGGCTAAGTTTGACAAAAGATCAATGCTAGAACTTAAAAGTAATCAAATAAAAAATCTACTCTTAGGCATCATGTAATAACCTCTCTAAGAAAAAGCAACTTCAACAAATTTGAATCGCCAGACCTAGTTGTGACTCAAGACTGAACTTTAAACTGCAACAATTTCACTTACTAACAGAATAGACATTCAAAAACTATTTTAAGAAGTTCTTAACAAAAACATACTAGTAGCACAACAGATTTCAAAAGCTGATCAGAACATTTCAATTCCACCGACATCAAGGCATAATACCTAGTGCAAAATAGGTACATGGATTGGAGTTTGTTTCCAAAAACAGGAAATGGCCAAAACCGCAGCATACTGATCAACCTGTAACTGGGTTGGTATCATTTATAATTTTCATCCTTTAAGGCAAAGAAAACCAGAATCATAAATTATTGTATCAAATACAAATCAGGTCAAGATAGCAAAAATAGAAAGTTCAACTTCAACTAGACTTATTGTCTACGTAAGTTTTTATTATATACATCCATAGTCTAAGATCTTAAACTTTTTCTTTCCCAATTTGCTGCTTTCGTGGAAAAGATGGACCGTTACATTTTTCATTCCTTGATTTTTCCCATTGGTAGTGGGGTGGGGTAGATTTTCCTATTTGTTTCATATAAAGCAAAAAGATCCTCCTATAATGATTCTAGATATGAAAGGTGCATGGACATCCTACCCATCAAAAGCAATGAGATTATCGCGGATAGAACACACAAAATTTCTATCTCATTCAACAGTGTCAATAAAAGTTCATCATCCCAGAATTCAATTTTCATCCAAACAAAAAACCTTAGAAGCAGCATAGATTAAAATTGGCAAAAGGAGGCACAAAGTGCTAAAAAAATCATTCGGAAGACACTTTTCTGCCATCACCCATACAATCAAATATTGTGTGAACAACTATTATCCCTCGCAATTTGTGCACTTGGTCCTATTACTAGAGTAAAATAATTGTAGTCTTGGTATCAAATCATATACAATTCCACTTTGAAGTTCTAAACTTTATTACCGGGAAGTCGGTTCTTGCAAATCGAGTCCAATCTAATTTTAGAGTTGCTCATCAGAGCCATTGATCAACAGCTGAACTGACACCTGTGTAAAATCTATGATAGCTGATTTAAAAAAAATTAATAATAATAATGAAAATACTTCTTGACACACAAGAGAAGAAGAATTCAAGTTACTCAAGTGTATCACATTTTTATCCATGGATGACAAAGTGAATGTCACTAGGTGAAGTTCATGGTTTATCTTTTCACGAAACCCATTAGAATAAGCACCTATATCTATTGTTATACATATATAAAGCTCAAGAAAACATGAATAGCAAGTCTTTTATAAGATAACAAAAGATAAATGTACCAATTCACTTTCCTATGAGCCACCTATTGCCCGTAAGATGACTAGGATTCCCTTTGTTTTTCTATTACGCATGCAACATCTTATTATATAAAACAGTAATGCCACTGGAAAATATATCATAACAAGTTGAATGCCAAACTATATCTATACAAAGGCTTTGCATAATCTCCAACAAGTTAACAATCAACAATATGAGGAATGTCACTAGACAAACACCCTGAACAATAAAATGGAAATAGTCAGCAGCTTTTGTGTTAACAACCAAAACCTGATTGGAACTGCTAGACGACATCATAAGTCAAGCTCTTCATGCAATTAAGCCACCAAGAATCCAATTAAAGTATATATGCCGTTTCTAATTGAATCAACGAACGAGGTACACCACAAGCACCTCCAAACGCAAAGAGTTAAAAAAGGACAATTAGAAACAGAACAGCTTAAGACACTTTCAATGACCAAAAGAAGTCAAGAGTGAATTGATATCCGTTCCTTCATATGCTAATCAACTATCACAACCCACCCATCTCTGGCACACCACTACTCTCACCAATGGGATCTCATTTATTTTGTTCAGTTTCACCAAATGCCGTTACCAACTTTAACTGATTTGCGAATTCATGAAGTTAAACAATTCAAAGTGGCACTCATTATTTGTGCACATAGTACATATTAAACTCTATGAAATTCATCCATGGCAATAGCATTACTCCACCGCTCACATTTGCAAGTTAAATTGCATAATAGTAAGAAAATGGAATAGAAACTAACAATATCGTAAATTAAAGATGTTTCCAAAAATTTCTAATACTGCTATAATGTGATGAGGAGGGTTAACCAGAAGAAAGGGAAAAGAAATCAGCACAAATACAAAGTCAACAACGGTGCCTAATGCTTTGACTTGTTAGCCGCGAAGAAGAAATAATTTTTTTAAAAAAAATAGAACAATGAACAAACGAATTGTTGATAAAAAGGGGGGAAGACCAAAAAAAGAATGTCAATCAAGAATTTACCCGTTTACAAAGGCGACAATCCCATCGGAGACGACAATCTGATAATCCTTAGTTCGTGTTAATCCGTATATGCCGCCAATGCCGCATAGAACTCATTATCTACAATTCTAGCCGCTCACAAAACAAAAGAATCTCAATTCAGCAAAAATCTACATCACCTCTATGTAATAAGCTCGGAGAAAGAAAGAGAATCAATGAAAATGGCAGATCAAGATCTGTCAAATGCATTGTTGTTTCAATATCTATCGTTGCTCTTCAACAGTTGCCGTCTCATGGCTACTAAAAATGCCACCACGCCGACCTGCATGATCACTACAATGCCCAAAAATATCAGTCCAATTTTCTTCCCCAAATTGAGCTTTTGTTTAGACGGCGGCCTTGATTTTGCAAAGCTTTTTTGGCGCCGTGAATCGCTCAGCCCGTTGTGGTTTGGTGGAGGCAGCGATCTCGCAGTTGCATGAGGGGGGCTCCTGCGCGGTGGTGGGCGACGGGGAGAGGATGGTGGATGCGGTGGCCGGGGAAGTGGCGGAGACAATCCGGACGGTGCAGGTGGCGGTGATGCAGGGTATAGTGGCAGAGAAAACTTCAAAGGTGGAGGCGGTGGGGATGGCAGAGGTGGAGACGACGGTGATGGAGGAGGAGGAGGAGGAGGTGGAGGCGGAGGTGGCGGTGATAAAGATTCTGTTTCAGGATTCACATTTCCCTGAGACTGCACTAGCGGAGCAAAAAGACTCGAGAAAAAACCCAAACCCACAAAGACTAACGTCAAAAGTGGCGAATACATAAAGTAGAATCACAGTTTCAAACAAGATCAAAGATAGTCGCATCTGGGTTCGGCCCGACTTTCTTATTTCTTCCTCCAAGATCAAGAGCGTAGGTTTTTCATCACTTGGGTACAAAAATATCTAGGGTTACGAGGTTTTATGAATCAGGGGTGTTCGTTTAAATTTGATTGAGTAGGGGATGTCCGCTAAATTTTCTTTCTTGTTCTTGCGTAGAATCAACGAAATGGGTCCAGTGGAATTGGTCCCAAATCGTTGATTTCTTCTTCAAACGTAAGAACACAGGTCTGTCCAAGATTCGGTAGGGCATCACATTGGTCATCAAATCTAAGTCTTGGATTTTGTTTTCTGTTGATGAAGAATGAAGAATCAATGAAATGGAAAATTGGGATACTTACAATAGGATCAAAGATTGTGTCGCGAAGAAAAAGAGAGAAGACGAGTCTCCGCGAGCTCCAACACTTGCCCTAAGAGCATCTGGCTTCCCTATACTTGGCTCGTTGCCCAATTTAGGTATGATAACTTTGTTTATTCCATAATTCACTAATTTATTTCATCTTGAGTTCTTATTAATTTTTAAAAATTAAATTATGATAATTAAATAAATATATATTTTTAATTTTCATGTTTTTAAACAAAAATATTAAAGTTTTTATTTTATTTTCTTGCTAAATTTTAGCACTAATCAAATAAATGTGAAAAATATATTTTTTCCTTTTCTTTTTTTTACTTCATTTTTGTTGTTGTTATTTTCACTTTGTTATTATTTTTTCTTTCTAATTAAAACAAACTCAAGGGATTAGTTTTTAAGAAAATTAGTAAAAAATTATCTTTGTTTAATAAACGAAAAAACAAAATAATAATAATTATTTATTTCATTATAGTTTTTTATTTTACTTTTTTGTATAATTTTTCAAGCAATTGAATAGAACTTTAGTTTTCAAGTTTTCCTAATTTTTTCGTAATGCATAATTTTAAACTTTCTACATAATCTGTTTTGTGAAAAAAAAACTCCCACCAAAAAAAATTATGATCCTGAGTTTCACATTTCTTCACATAATTACTTTCTTGTATAATTATTTTTTGACAACTTAAGAAGGTTAGTTTTCAACTTTTTTCAACTATGATGCATAATCTTAACTTTTTACCTAATATGTTTTGTGAAAAATTACTTTCTATACAAAAAAATCTAATTGTGAGTCTCACATTTTTTTTTATTACAATTGAACGACGACTAAAACAAAATAAAATAAAATAATTAGATTAATTACAGGTCAATATTATATTGACATTATATCTGTAAATATTAAATATAAGTAAATTTTATGTAAAACTTAATAATGTGTTACCATTATTTAATTGTCTTATATATATTATTTTTTGTGACATTTTATTTTAAAAAAATCCCAAAAAAAAAACTTATATTTTCTTTTTTTGTATTAACTTTTAAAATAATTAAAAAGGTTAAAAATGCAAACTATAAATTCTCAAACATTTCAATATTCATAACCTACACAATTAACACGTGGGCACGACCACTATTATTATTAATAAAAATATATTTTTAATTTGATTATTATTGTTATTTTAAAGAGTAACGACTAGAATTCAAAGTTTAAATTTGGACTAATTGGCTTGGATTACATTATTACTTGGTTTAAATGAATCGCAAGTTATGGGAATTAGTATAGATAAGTAACGATTATGGCCTCATTTGAGAACTTGATTTTATTTGTTTTAAGTTAAGTTTTTTTTTTTGTTTAAAATTACTTTTAAGTTAAATAAGTAAAAAGTTTGTTTGATGAATTATATGGGCAACTTTAAGTTAAAAGGCAATAACTCAAAAATTTTAACTTAAAGTGGCTTTAAGTCAAAAGATAAAAAGCTTAGTTTAAAATTGTTATAATTTTTTAAAACTTATTTTTAGATAATTTTTTTATTCAATATAGATCTTGTTTGATATATTTTGACGGGTAAATTTTAAAAATATAATTTTAATAAAAAACGAATTTATATAATAAAAGTGATGATATTTTTAAAAAATATGAAAAAAATTTATATAAAAAAACAAATAGACAAAACAGGTAAAAGCCTTAGAGTTGTCAATCGAGACTTTTTAACTTTTCGAACTTTAAACGAAAAGACAAAAAACTTGATTTAAAACCGGCCGGTTGCCAAATGAGGCCTTGTTTGGATCCTCCAAATTGGGCCTTGGTTACAATAAAAAACTTGAGCAGGTTACATGGGCCGTTGTTTTGGGGTCCTTTGGGTCCTCCAAATTGGGCCAATAGGTACATTTGTTTAATATAGGCCACGTAAACGCATGTTTTTTAGCTAAGATTTTACCATCAACACCAGGTGTACAAAGGCTTGTTTGTTTGTAAAAGTTTTCAAAGCATTTGTTTTCCTCCTGCTCACTCTCATCGTTGAGCTTTAAACCTTCGTTGGTTGTAGCAACAAGCTCATTCCCATCATATTCATTCGATCATTTCCCCAATAACGTACTCATCGTTGGCGTCAATTATATAGGACACCATTACGTACATATAGATTCTTGTTGAAATTAGCCTGTGTTTGGCTTGACCTAAAAGTTAGGTTTTTTAGCTTTTTTTACAAAAAAAAAATTATTTGATTTGCCTTAACTTAGTTTTTTGGCTTTTTTCTCTAATAAAAAAGTTATGATTTGACATATACTTTTACTCAAAAAGTCAAAAAATTTAAAAATTACTAAAAAAAGCTAATCCAAACACAGACTTAGTCTCTATTTAGTCTAAAAAGCCTAATGGTTTTTAAATTTTTTTTTTCATTTTTTAAACTTTTTTTAATATTTTGATTTATATTTTTTTGTTTTTTCGATTCCTTGTGTGAGGAGTAAAATCTAAAACGCGAAGTTTCAGTAAATTCTTAAACCCATAAAAAAAAATCCTAAAAGCCTTGTTAAGTTGGCCTTTTATGTTATGTGAAATTTTTTATTTTTTGGTTGACGAGAAAAATTTAAAAAATATATTTATTTAAATTAACGTAAAAATTTTTTACTAAAACAAAAAAATTGTATAGAAAAAGCTAAACCACACGCACGTTATTTTTAATTATCCATATACATGCGTATTTAATTATTAACTGACAAAATAGATAAATTTATAAAGAGGCCATAAACATTATAAAGGAGACTGTAGTTCTCTAAAGTACAAGAGTACATATGTATTCAATTTGCAATTTTTTTTAAATTCTAGTGTTTAATTAATTTTTAGTTTTTAGTTTACTTTTTATTGGCATTTTGCGTTAAAGCTCATTATATTATTTTAATTTTTTAAAAAAAAACTAAATCTGTGAAATTTTCCTTAAGAACAAAAAAAAATCGAATTAAAATCTGGCTTGATCGGTTCGTTATTTTTGGTTAATTGTTTTCTATTAAATTTTTTTTCTTTTGAATACAAAAGCTATAAGTTTAACTAATAAAATGAACTAAGATAAAAAATAAAAAATAAAAAGAAGCAAAACTTGGAAAAAAAAACTAAAAATAAAAATAAATCATCGATAAAAAACTGCCTTGTATAAGTTCTCAGCATGAGATAGCCTTGAAATAAAGCGTGTCAATTATATTGTTGTTGATAACTTAGTCGCAAATCAAAATAAAATTAAAAAAGATAAAATACACTTAGGAGATGTTTGATTGTTTGAATATATAAATTGATAGATATAGATTATTTTTGGGTATATAAGTGGATATAAAATACTTTAAATATAATTTTGAATATATATTTTATTTATTACCAAATATGTGTGTAGATATTGATAAGTAGATAGAAGCATTCCAATAATGTATCTCTCTCTCTCTCTATCTCTCTCTCTCTCTCTCTCTCTATATATATATATATAT
>JAOTRH010228165.1:0-10269 GCA_034768845.1 Heliamphora exappendiculata
AAAGGATATCTAATTTATAATAAATCAATATATAAAAATATCTAACATCTCCTCACCCATTTTCTCAAAAAAAAAAAAGAGGTCTAATGTGTGATTTTTTTCAAATATGTAAAGATAAAAGAACCCTAATTTTTCTGAGATAAAAGAGGTAGAGATTAGAGGGATTACTTTCAGTGCTGTGCTAGGAAAGACATTAATTTATTTTTACTCCCATTCTATTCTTTGTTATTTTTTTAATAATTTTTTAATTTTCGTCTCGATCAAATCAAATCAAAGATAGAGACGAAGAAGGTTATCCCCAGTCCACCCGACCCCGTTACCATCTCTGGCGGGATTGGAAGTTACATGAGATTCCTAATTCCATGTGTGCAAACCTGGTAAGAATGAAATACCTCAATAAGTACTTTTATGACTTGTTTGGTAAGCGTAGTTCTTCTCCTATTTGGAAAAGCATTGAGAGACCTTGGCCCCCTTAGCCTTTTATTTAAAAAAAAAATATGTGTATAATATATTTATAGTTGCTAATTAAAATAAAAAAAATTTATATAATGCATTGATCCCCCTCATTTTTTTGAAAAAGAATATTCTGGTTCATTTTGAGCATTTTATATGATATTATACCTTTTGTCTTCTATCTTCTCAAAAGAGAAATATGAAAAGGCTAAAAGTAAAGTGTGATTTTTTTTTAATTATTGCAGCATGCTGATGTATGATATATATCATTTAGAATTGGTTGAATTTATTATATATTAATAATTAGATGGTTTTTTTGTGCCTCAATAAGATTACACTAGTTAATTAAAATGTTTCAAGTTGAATAATTTCTTTTGTTATTGTTTATTAGAAAAACAAAACATATAGATGGAGAAATTAGAGTATGTTATATTTTAATGCATTGCGATGGCCCACATCTTTTGTCTAAATTTTCATTTTGGCTCTCTAAGCATAAATTTTTAGCTCTGTCCTTACTATAAGAAATGGTGAGGACATTTCAATTTAGAATGATTATTGCGTAGGATATTTAGTCGCAGTATTAAAATACATATCGATATCGATGATACAACTATGTATAGGTATTAACTAATAACAAATTGTATCAATCGATATATTAACAACTATTAGTATTGAAAATCTAAAATCTCAACACCTACTAATTTATATAATATATAACAATCGATATTTAAAACTTAGATCCGTAGTGCACAAGGAAGCTTTTTGTCTATGATCACCCACGTAAGGTTGATGATCATTCTATAATAAATAATTTTTTGACTACTTCAAATGAATAGAATGATGCTATCTTTTCTAAAATTTTCAATGCTGAAGAGATTAGAAGTATTCGAGCCATCCCGAAACCCTATGCAAGCACTTTCAGCAATACCTTTAAGGAGTGGCTCATCAAGTAGTTCCGGATTATGTTGTTTATGTAGTGCACTTATTTATAGGCACTTATTTATAGATATAACGAAAAATATTTCGAGTAAAAAATATAAATTTATTTTTGTTGAATATTTAAGATATAAAAGTGATCTAATTAATGTGTATTTAATATTTTTATTTGTTAGAAGTAGCCTATATGTCATTGCCTATATATACATCAAAATATTTAATAATTTTCTAGGTATGCTATTTGGATATCAATCATGTGATTATAATGTCCCTTAAAATATCTTGTTTACGTTCATTTCACAGAAAATCTGAATTGCTATAAATAAATGTTTTCTTTTTAAAATGTGGGCGGTGATGTTTCCTTAATAGGTTTGCTTAATAGGTTATCAATCATGTGGTTATAATGTCCCTTGAAATATCTTGTTTACGTTCATTTTATAGAAAATCTAAATTGCTATAAATAAATGTTAATTTTTTGTTTGAAAATGTGGACGGTGATGTTTCCTTAATAACCAGAAGTGTTTTCCTGACAATTGAAAGAACAATTCAGTTTTAATTGTAAATGAGAGAGATAATTTACTATAATTGTAGAATACATAATTATAAAATTAAAGATATTTTAAAAATCGATACTCACAATCTGAATTTGAAATAAATTTCGTTTCTCGATTCAGAAGTTATCTTAGTGCTCGGATATTTTTTCATCTCTTCTTATATCTCTATTCGTTTAATTCAACTCTTTATAAAATCTTCTAAAATTATATAATTCATATTTATAGATAAATCTTAAAATTTTAGCCACTATATAATTATAAAACTCTAATTATATAAGTTAACATAATATAAGACACACCAAATACTTTATTAGGTAGGTATGAGATTATTTAAATATAAGAAATCTTGACAGTGTCACGTGATATTTTAACTGTAGCAAAGATCGTATAGTTGATATATTTTTTAAATTTTAAATAAATATTTTAATATTAAAATATTTTATTTTAATATTTTGTCAAGCCATGGAAAAAATAAATATTTTAATATTAAAATATTTTATTTTAATATTTTGTCAAGCCATGGAAAATCATTAGACCACTCTCTTGTAAATCTTCTCCACTTGTAGAGACCGAAAAAGAAAAAAAAGAAAAAAAAAAAAAAAAGGATAGATGAGGCATCGAGACAGAGGTGGAAACTCGCTGGATGGCTGACAATAGACTAAATATTTTTTAATTATTTAGTTAAATTATTAATTTTTTTTTAATTTTAACAAAATAAAATTTTTAAAAGAGAAGTAAGTTAAAGTCAAATTATATGTTGTTTATCTTTTTTTTTTTTGAGATTAATTTTTTAATTTTTTCTTGTCTAGACGATCTTAAAAAATAATTTTTTATTTAAAAGATTAAAAAATTTAAAAATAACAAAAATGAGTAAAATTTTCATGATTTAGTCCAAATAGAACCTCAGTCGGGATTGGACTAGAGTCTTTTATTTAATAAAGATAAAGTTTTTATTTTTATACTTTTAATTTCATATTTTTTTTTACATAAAGTGAGATTAAAATGATTAACTATTATGACATTTTTTAATAACTGGTTTACAATTAAGTATTATAACGTTTCGAATATATTTATCACGTTTTTATTTAAAAAAAATAGAAATGAGACTAATTTTTCGTTTTCAAGTATTATTGTAGTAGTTGATGAAACATTGCAATCTAAGAGTTCCATGCCAATCTTACTTTAAGTTGTTTTTTGACTTTAAATTATTTTAAGTTAAAAAATTTATTTAATTAAAAATAAATAAATTTTAAGTTACTAAAAAAATCAAATAAGTTCAATGTGAGATTTCATAGTTGCTTTTTAACCCAAATGAGCTGGGATGCGATTGTTTGGTTGAAATTTGCTTAATTTTATATGTAGAAGGATAGAATTGTCCGACAAAAAAATAAAAAACTAAAAAGTCAAAAAATAAAATCAAAATAAAAACTCTCAGAATATTTTATTCAAACTCCTACTATTTCTAAAATATAATAATATCTCTTATTCATAACTTATTTATTACCACTACCAATTACATATAATTGTTAGTATCAAATATATATATATATAGATAAAATTGTTCAATTTGAACAAAATAACTAATTTAAAAAACGTTGGTTTAAAACTAAGTTATCAAACAACTTACTTTGAATTCAATTAAATTTTTTGACTAAAAATGCCAAAAAACAAATTTTTTTTTTTAAAACTAGTTGTCAATTGAGCCGTTTGATTCTTCTTAGTTTTTTTATTTTTCAGCTAAATATTTCTTTAGAACAGGAACTTAATGATAGGAGTAGAAAAATAAAAATCTTTGAATAAAAAAAATCACTAAAAAGAGAAAAAAGAATATAAAATTTAATTTATTAGTTAATTTTGTTATTTATAAACTTATGTTATATTTTGGTAAAAGAAAATTTCTCCCATAAGTCTCAATAAGAGTAATTGAAGAATTACAATAAATTCATCAAAGGAAGAAAATAACGCAATAATTGTGTTTTTGGCCTATTTTTTTATATATATTTTTAATTTAAGTGAATTTTTTTTAGTATTAATTCAAATAAATATATTTTTTATCTTTAAAAAAATAAAAAAATTTAGATAAGATCAAAAATGTCATTTTAAGCTTTTCGTTATTTTTTTCAATTTTAACCCAAACAGTTATATTTTTTAAATTTCTCTTGTCACAAAAAATTTAAAAAATAAATAAATTTAAAAAATACAAAAAAATTGTAAAAAAAAACCTCAGACTTTTTAGTTCAAACACACAAAAATCGTAAATAAATAAATAAAATAAACAAATAAACCATTACTCAAAATTGGGTTGCGGGGACGGGGGATTACGTGTTCTTAATCCTCTTCACTTATTATATAATAATTCGTTGGCCTAAATGAAAGCTGTAAATTGATGCAGCTGGTGCAAAGATTCAAGTTGAACTAGCATTTTAAATCGGGAAGTTTGGTATTAGATTTCATTTTAAGTTTTTTTTTTACTGTTAAATCTTAAAATTAGAACAATTTTTGTATAAATTCTATTTTGAAATTATATTCTAAAAATACACTTATTGTATTTTCTCTCTTCGTACCTCTTAGAGAAATCTTTTGAATAATTTCAAAAAATTAGTTATTTGATTAAATTATAAAAAATGATATCAAAAAATAATGATACGCCTAATGAAACGAAAATAATATCAAAAAATGATACGCTATTTAGTTAAATCACAAAAAATAATACACTTTTTACTGGACACGAAAATATTGTATTATTTTATATAATTTTAGCAAATAGTGTATTATTTCTTGTGTGTTTAAAATGATATGCTATTCAGTTAGTGTATCATTTTCTTCAATAGAGATACATAATATATTTAGTGTATTATTTTCTACAACGGAATACGAAAATATTGTATTATATTTTATGATTTTAGTAAATAGTATATTATTTTCTACAACATGGGTACGTGATACATTTAATGTACCATTTTCTGAAATAAGAGTACGCATAACATTTTCTCATATACCATTTTTTGTAATTTATAATTTAAAGAAAATTACATACTAAAATCTATAAAACGAAAAATTGTATATAAAAAATTACAATACAATCAACGCGCCTCAATAAAAAATGATGAACCAATCTTTAACATAAAAAATTACCAAAAAAAGCTTCAATATCGTCTTCTTCCCTGTGTTAATCTCTTTAATATGATTGTGTGCATATTCAAATCATATTTTGAAACTCTAAATAGCTCGAAATTACGTTATTATGAAATAAAATATATTTAAAAATAACAAATATAAAAATTTTAAAATAAAAAAATACGATAATAATCTATTCATATATATATCAAGTTGTCATTAATAACAACTAGATATATATATATATTAAATTTTCACAAAAATTTAAAATAGAACCCAATAGAAGAGAGATTTTTGAAAATAACTTGTTAAGAAACAGCATTCTAAATTGAAACTTATCTATAATTCATACTAAATGAAATATTACGTAACAACGTCGTATTAGAATTTAAAATTTTTGATATGAAAATTTTTGTAATGGTATAACTGATACCGATAGGATACACATCCTCTCCATCACAAGGTTTTATTTAATATAAAATAATGTATTTTTATTAAATAATATTTTTATCACACGAAATTACGTACAAATAATAGAGAGGATGATCATAAGGTACCGCCGTTTAAAATCCGGGATAGGACTTGAGAGGAAGTCGGGGCGTGAGGACGACTTCCAACGGACACACCTTGACCAACGAAAGGTTCGGAGCCTCCGCCATATCCACCGATGCCTCCATCGGCGTCGCTATCTCGAACCCATGAAGCAAACGGGCCAGCGCCAAGTGAGCCACCTGCAAGCTTAAGGTGACGGCCGGACACATTCTCCGGCCAGAACTAAACGGAATATACTCACATTGATTCCCCCTATACCCCACGTCGGCGTGGTCGGTGAGAAACCTCTCCGGCTTAAACTCGTCGGGATTAGACCAAATTCGGGAGTCTCTCTGTAGCTTCCATAGGTTAACGATTAGTCGCGTTCCCTTCGGGACTACGTAGCCGCCGACGCGACAATCTTCGGTGGCCTCACGGGGGACGGATAGAGGATCCGGCGGGTACAGGCGTAAGGTTTCCTTGACGACGGCTTGGAGGTATTTTAGGTTTCCGATGTCAGATTCTTCCACCCATTTTTCCCTTCCGACGAGGGCGTCCAGCTCTTCTTGTGCAGTTTTTAAGACATGGCGGTTGTTTAGCAGTAGAGATAGAGCCCACGTTAGTGTCATGGCTGTGTTATCTGAGCCGGACAAGATCAAAGTCTAAAAAAAAAAAGAAAGGTCGTTGAATAGTTAATTAGAGTAGTATAGATTTTCAACCACGTATGAACTACATAAATTATATTTTGGTTATTTATTTGAATTAAAATTCATCCATTCAAATGCAATTCAAGTACAAATAAAAGAATTGAAATGATGGAGAACCTAAAATGTTTTCGAGTTAAGCCCACTTTTATTTTTATTTTTAAAAGTTTCCAACGAAGTCAAAAAAAGAAAGACATTAAAATTAAATAATTAAATTTCTCTCTTTTAATTAATTTCATTATCTCTTTCCATTTTCTCTCTCTTTTAATTTTAATTTTATTTCTAACAAATAATAATTTATTGTTGTGCTTATAAAAAATAATATAAAAAGGAAAAATTAATTAAATACAAATATATGTATTAACTAGTTGCACTTTTTAAGTTAAAAATGTTAGAATTTCAAAAAATTTAATATACATATATATATATATATATATATTTCATGAAATTAAAATTTCTCCTAGTAATATCTCCCCTAATTAAGCTTTTTCCAGAAAAAAAGTAGGAAAATTCCAAAACCCAGAAAGTTGACGACTTTTTAAGTTGAAAACTTTAGAATTTCAAATATATATATATATATATATATATATATATTATGAAATTAAAATTTCTCCTCTTCTTATCTCCCCTAATTAGGCATTTTCCAGGAAAAAGTTGAAAGTTCCAGAACCCAGAAAGTTGACGAGAACACCCGGCTGAAATTGACTTGCAAAAATGAACTTTTTAGTACGGACAAAGTCTGTGTTTCGACCAACTTTTGTTCTGCGTTGTTTTTTTAGTGAATTTTTTCCTGCACAAGATAAAATGAATATGCTTTCTAAATTTTTTTATCATGAGAAAATAAAAAAATAAAATTTCTTGATTAAAATTTCAAAAAAGTTCATGAAAAAAACCAATTTAGCAGGTTTTTTGAATTTTTTTTCTAATTTTCTCGTCTTTTGTGATTTTTTTTTCAAAATTAGTTATGATGAGCATACTTTTTAAAATTTTCTCATCACAAAAAATTAAAAAAATAAAATATTTAAATTAAAATATAAAAAAAATTCATAAAAAATGAAAAAAAAATTGCTAAGCTTTTTAGTCCAAACATGGGCAAAACTATTGTAGTAAATTTATTCATGACATGTAACACTGTGTTAGCAAAGGGAGAAAAAATAGGGGAGCAAACTAGTTTTTTAAAAAGAAATTATTACCTGAAATCCATTGGACTGTTGTTAAGTGTATATAATGTGTAGATATTTATGCAAAGTGTATTAATATCTGTGAAAGTAATAGATCGTATACTAAAAAGTATATTAATATTAAAAAAAATTTATTTTCATTAAGTTATTATACAAGGCTCATTAGGCTTTATTTAGCAACCCTTTTTTAAAAAAACCAAAGAATGATAGCTAGCTCGAGTACTAATCATGGCATCGTCGGTTCTTTATATATATAGAGGGAGATAGAGATGTCAGTGGCGCTTGTCGAAGATGCGGTGGTGTATGACGGTGTTAAAATTAATAGCTTATAAATTGTAAATTATAGTAAAAATTATGAACATTTGGTAAAGATAGTATCTTATAGTTAAAATATAAAAAAATAGTTATAACTTGTACTAAAAGTTGTAAGTATTTGATAAAAATTATAACTTCTAACTAAGAAATTAAAAATAAAAAATTTAAAACTAATAGTAATAGTTTTGTCAAACACTCCCGATGCATATTTTACATACGGTATAAGTTATTCAATAATCTAATACAGAGGACAAGATTAAAAAATAAGAGAATTTCATTACACTAATTTTTACTCAAAAAAAAAAAACAAAACAAAAGTCTGAATTATAGTAAATATTCAATTCCAAAGCTTTAGAGTTCTAAATGAGGACAAATCATTATCAAATGCAAATTATAAGTTATCCCAATTCCCAAAGGTATGACTTGTGGTTTCTTAAAGCTCTTGAAAATCACACAGTGTTTAAATACCATAACCTCCATAAATCATGCGACTTGGAGGGCTTTGGGGCTTGCCCTTGGCATTCACTAATTTTCGCACTTAATGATAATTGAATTCTAATTTTTAGTCAAACAAGTAAATGAGGGACAAAATTGTACTTAAATTTTCTAATACAATCTAATTCCGAGTTATCAAAATATCAAAGAAGGTTTTTAGAGTTCTAGGTAAAGATAAATCATTAGTAAGAGCTATTTAGATTTGTTTTTAAAATGGTGCTTCAAAACTTTTAAGAACTACACAATTATGTAAAGTTGCTCCCAAATACGGGAGGCCCCATAAATCATGTAATTCTTAAGGGTTTTGAGACATTATTTGTCCTTACACTTGTGGTAGTCAATAATTTTCATATTACCAGTATTGTTGCCTTGATAATTGTGTCACGCTTGTGGCCAGATATTAGGGTATCCTCTGGGAGAATTGATAACATCACATCTATAAAATTATCTCTTTTTTTATTATCATCGCCCTTCATTCTTTTCTGAACATGCTCATCAAACCAACTCTCAAAAACTTTATCAATTTCCTTAGCAGCTCGCTTCATACGTTTCAAATGCCCACCAAAATCAAGCCACTCTAGCCATGGAATGAAATCAGAAATGACAGAAATATTAGTAAGATACAATGCTTCCTTGATGGCTTTTTGGATACCACACATTTCAGAAGCAACAACGATCGTTGCTGGAGAAGTATATTTTGAAATGCGCTTTCCAACAAGCATCATAACGATAATATTTATCGTTAAGTGTATAAACCAGTCATTTATAACCACTTGAGTGGACATGTCGTCGTTCTTCCTACAAAACAGGGTGGAATAAGAAATTTTATATTCATGGGGCCAAATAAGAAAATATTGGAATTTGTAAGAAAAAGAGTGAGAAATTGAAACGGATGAATTTTTAATATTAATTTTTGAACGGCTAGTATTTTTTTTTTTTTGAAGAATTCATCACTTGGAGATGATTTTTCCATATTAATTTACGTACTATTTATTAAAAATTAGGAATTTAAATCACATTGATTCCCCCAACGAGGTTCGGTCCCTGCCTGCAAAGTGAACGCAGATCTTTAGTCCACAAGTCGATTTCCGCCACCCGAACATGACTGAGCTTTTCCAGCTGGTGGTTCGACAACAACTCACGCACCACCATTTTCCTAACGTTCTGCCAGTACGCCCCATAAGGCGCCAGCGCAAACACGGCGTGGTCGTAGCCCAGGTACTTCCCCATCGCCATCATCGGCCTCGACGCGAAAATCGCGTCATTAACAGTAAAGCACTCCTTCACGAACTCCCAGCCGCTCACCACCAGCGCCGGTTGGCTGCCGAGGCGGAGCGAGAGAATGGGACGGTATTCGTCCGCGATGGCTCCGAGCTTCCGGGCAATTGGGGTATCGCCGCCGCCTAGAAGATGGAGGTGGCCTATGAAGGGCAATGCCCCGGGTGGTTCAGGGGCTCTTGTCACAGCGGTGCTTGTTTTGTTGATCATGGCTTTGATTCTACGGAGACGGAAATGGACGGCGAGAGTGAGAAGAAGGCACACAACTACTAGGAGATGGGGAAGGAAATCCATGCTCATTGTGTGAAATGGTAGTGCCACTATTCAAGGAATTGTCTGCGTACTTATAGAATAAGCCCCTCGCCGTCTCTCTCTTTTATTTATATATATATATATATATATATATATATATATTACACTTACGTCTTCTAATTTAATGGTTATATCACTTTTACTTTTTTTATTCTTTAAAATATCACTGCACTATTTTACTTTTTAATTTTTATTACACTTTAGTCCAAAAGTTAACTTTTCATTAATTTTTGAACGAAAAAAATAGTATTTTTACACTTACACTCCTTAATTTCTTTATTTTTACACTTACATTCCCTATTTTCTTTGTTTTTTGTTTTTTAATTATAAAATTTTATTTAAAAAATTTTAATTAAAAAATAAAAAATTACTAAATACAAAAATAAGTAAAAT
>JAOTRH010228176.1:0-10268 GCA_034768845.1 Heliamphora exappendiculata
ATATGAAAGCCTCATTATAACAACTACTCACATTAACTACCACAAAATAACAGATCCAATCTATATGGGTCATCTGTTGTAGGCTTGGTAGCACACTAAACTAATTGAGTTACATCTTCTGCGGTTCAAATAGTGACTACTTTCTAGGGATTTATTTTTTGTCCCTTACTCCCTCATAACCGAGGAATCCCTTAGATATGAAGGAATCATAGTCCAAATAGAATTCTAATCGAAAGTAAGGCTTGTAGGAAAACCCATTGCCAGAATTGATTAGGGTGTGCTATTTGTTTACATCCATTAGTTTACACAAACCAAAACTATGACAGCCTAGAAATAATGTGGTACACATCTATCTATATTGAATTGAAGATATTAAAAAAAGAAATTCTTTATACATATATGTATATATTCGAACTCGTTTTTTAACCGGATGTAGGATAGCTATTGAGAAGTTTTCACAACTCAATAAACATTAAAATAGCATGAATTAACATTAAATGGGACTTGTGCAAAATTAAGTTCAGGGTTGTTCGGGTAAGAAAGTTTAATTTGCATCCATGAGTTAATTTGGAAAATAACCCTCTAGATGATTTTCGATAATCTAAAGGAATTGCTATTGATTTGTGATGCACGGCCTTTTCATAGAGGAGGATGTGTACTTCATGCTTTATCTTTTAGTAGCATTATGATCCCCTTCTATGTGTGGGTATTTGAATTTTGTTTGTTTTATTGAAAAGAAAAATATAATAACACATAATCCAAAAAATATTTTGCTTGTGGATTTTGGATGACGTCACGACATCTATGCTAAAGTTCGTATGATGGGATGATCTACTATTTTTGTTAAAATAGAACTAGTGTGCTTTTCCAAGGTTAAGTTTTTTTCCCTTCATATAATTGACGATTTTTATGCTTATAGACCTCAGACGTTATGATAGTTGTAGACACTTCATAATCTTAGCATTGTCCATTCTCATGTGATAACATGTTTTCTATGCATCTACCTTAGATTCTATGTTGTTTAATTCATAAGTTATGCATAATACAATATGAATCTATGGATAACTCAATTTCATATGGATTTTAAGATTGAGCCAGCATAAGCATTACAATTTTTGGTTCGACGAAAATTCAACCTACAATTTACAAGTCATGCTATCCTTAAAACTATTGGTACGATAAAATTTGAATCACTTTTGACCCTTTCAGAAAATTCGAAAATATATAACTCTTTAGAGTGTTTAATTTGGAGATTTAGTAGAATCTAGTCAAACTCAAACAAGTTCGTAACCCTTTATCTTTTTTTTTTCTAGAAAAAAAAATGTATTGGGATATTTGAGGCTAGAAGAACCTGCAGCTATGAACTATTTAATGTTATTTTGGTAAAATAAACATGGTTCAATATAATATGGGTCATTTTAGGAAGATTCAACGATTTGATAACGCTTTACTTTTTGAACAACAAGTACATAGAACATTGAATTCCCTCACACTTCCCTTCTTATCATACTCTTTTTAAAGTATAAATCTCCTTTTGAATGTAGAGAAGATAGTCTCTACAAAATATAAAGATTGATGGGATTTGAACTCAATATTGTGATTTACGAAAATGTCTTCCAATTAGATGGCATAAGCATATCCTCATATCAATATTATCGTATAATGTGCCAAAATCAATTTATTTTAGTTTCTTTCACACATATGAATTGTTTAACATTTTTTTTTCTTAATTTTTATTGAATCTAACACTTTCCGATTCAATTTGATTCCCGAATTACAAGATTAAGATTTTGGTTCTCGATTTCATAACTATGTTTCTAATATTGATGTTGATTTTCCACAACCCCCCACAGTTAAATTCACTTCCATTGATCTACCGTCTTACAAAAATGTGAACATTTTCTTAGAGAACGGGCTATTGTGAAAGATTCCAATTGATATAAATAGCAAAATTCCAATCAATTCCATATGCCACGTCGAGGATTCAAGAGTCGAATCATTAATTAATATTTTTTTTAATCGTGAATTAAATCAAATCGAGATCAGAAAGATTCGATTATTATTTCTAAACTACACAAAACATCAATAAAATTAGACAGTAAAAATATACTATAAATATGAAAATTCTAGACATAAACCAATGACAAAAATCCATATATATTTATAAAATTAGACAATAAGGATACATATACGGAAATATATAAATTCATATACATATATATATATATATATGAACTAGAAGATACAAAAATCTAAGATCCATCATACAAGAGAATCAAAAAAAATCCAAATAACCAAAACAAAATAAATTTGGCACGTTATGCATTCATATGTTGTTCATTTTGTAAGTAAAAGTGCGTGAAAAAAGTGAAATTGATTGCTTAGTAGATCAAACCGAATCGTGTGATAAGTATCATGAATTATACATTTCTGAGAGGATTTATCCTTTCATCGATTAACCCCCCAAATACAAATTGATTACATGGTGTATCAATCAAATCGTTCAATAAGTGTTGTGAATCGTACATTCTAAAAGCAAATATTTGCGTGTGTGTGTATAAAAGGTTGATCAAGAGTATTACCATCTTTAATTGTGTGAAAGGCACCAATGAAAGAGTAAGAAAAAATAAATCCAATAGTAAATTGAGGGGGGAGCATCCATCTTGCACCAACAAAGATATATGCGAGATATAATTGGTTCGACTTTTAGTTGTGCAATAATCTTTATGAATCAAATGCAGTGGAATCAATTAGATCACAACTAGAATTTGAGCAATTCTTTATATTTTAAGTGCATGCTTACACCTACTTTGCTGCTTCTATAAAATACGATTTTTATTTTCATTTATGCACTTGGTTCTTAGAAATTGTTCATGAGCATGATTCAATATATATCATTATATGACTTTGTGCATGGATACGATTTTAGGCTTAATGATTTTCATGATCAACTTTTAGGTATCTAGATTATTTTATTTATTTGGCAAAACATTTTTTATTGTTTAGCTCATGATTTTTTTCCAAACTTCTCTCAGCATGTTTATCTCTCTCACTATGGTCTTGTAACATATTTTCCTTCATTAATTCAAGACAAAATGAGTGAGACACTTGTTACTAAAGGGGAGACAAAGAAAGAAATACAAACCTTGAGTACTTGATTTAATGGGTTTATTATTCAATGTCACACTTGCTTTCCACTGGCCATTTTTTAGTATTTATTTTGCAGCTTGCAAAATTTCAATGCCTTTGCCCAGTTTTATTGTCCAGCGTAATTCTCGATTTTTGGAAATAGATTTGATTCATTCATTCTATAGAATGCTTTGTCACGAAATTGTCAAAGGGAAAAGATTATAAGGGTTCGAGGTTCAAGGTATTGTTGGCACTCCCGTAAACAAACCTATAATTTTAATTGCCAATTTTAGTTGTAAATATGTAATCATATGTAGATGCCCAAGTTGAGTCAACTTACGAAAATAGAAATAGATTTGGGCTTAAATATTTTATGAAAACCAAAGTAGAACAAGTGATGCAGCACATAAAGGGGATGAGAAAGGTACAAGGTAGTGCACAAGGGTCGAAACCCTAACACAAGGCCACAGTTTTAAAACTCAACTTTGAATAATACATCAAGTGAGCTTTTTATTTATACGCTTAAAACTCTAATCTAAATGGGATCAAAATTTTAAACAAAAACGAAATAAAAATAATGCCTTAATTAAAAAATAAACTAGACTCCTAACGAAAAAGAAATAACTTAAATAACTCTAAATAAATTAAATAGCCACCAAAGACAATTATTAGATCAAAACAACTTATTGACTCGCGCTTAACCCTTAGGTTTAGCTCGAGGCTTCAGTTGAATGGTAAAGAATGAATTTAGGGTTTGAAGGAAAAAGAATGAGAGATTGAAAAGAAGAAAAAAGATGAGAAGAAAGAGTTTTAAGAGGTTAATTAGCCTCCTTCACCCACATATCATTTTATATATATTAGGTCAAAGATAAAAATAAGTACAAGAATCATATTAAAGAAATAAAAAAAATATAAATGAATGAAACTAATAAACTCTCAACACTCCCCCTCAAGCTGGAGCATAAATGTCAAGCAGGCCCAGCTTGATAAGCATACGATGAAAAGTAGAACGCGGCAGCGGCTTTGTAAAAATATCACCCAATTGGTCTTCAGAACGGATATAAAGTGTGGCAATTTGTTTATGCAACAATAAATCCCGAATGAAGTGGCAATCAATTTCAATGTACCTAGTGCGCTCATGAAACACTGGATTATTAGCAATAAAAATAGCGACTTAATTATCACAATACATTCGCATAGGAAGTGGTGTAGAAATGCCAAAATCCCGAAGAAGAGAGAAAACCCACAACATTTCAAATACAGTGTGAGTCATGGACCGGTATTCGGTCTCAACACTGGAACGAGCCACCACATTTTATTTTTTACTGCGCCAAGTAACCAAATTGCCATCAACGAGAGTACAATAGCCAGACGTAGATCCCCTATCAGATCGGCTACCAGCCCACTGAGCATCACTAAACCCAGTGACAGTCAAGGAATCAAACGGATGACAAAGTAAGCCACGGCCGAGGGCACTTTTTAAATAGCGAAGAATACGACAAACGGCCTCATAATGTGGCTGCCGAGGAGCATGCATAAACTGGCTCACAACACCAACGGCAAAGGTAATGTCCAGGCAAGTAACAGTAAGATAAATTAACTTGCCAACAAGGCTGCGATATCGACCAGGATCATCAAAAAGATTGCCTTGTTCAGCATCAAGTTTAACAGAAGAGTCCATTGGAGTATCAACAGGCCGAGCACCAAGAAGACCAGTTTCAAAAAGAAAATCAAGCACATATTTTCGTTGAGAAAGAGAAATGCCCTTAGAAGAACGACCTCAACCCCAAGAAAATAGCGAAGAGCACCCAAGTCCTTAGTGTGAAACTGTGTGGCCAGGTGGGTTTTTAGATCAAGAATGCCTGCAGCATCATCACCCGAAAAAAGAATATCACCAACATATACAATCAACATAATAGTGCCTCCAGAAGAGTGATGAATAAAGACAGAGTGATCAGATGTAAAACGTTGGAAGCCATAAGTAAGTACAACAAAACTAAACCGATCAAACCAGGTACAAGGAGATTGTTTTAAACCATAAAGCGCCTTACGCAAACGGCATACAAGATGAGCACTCCCATCCACACTATAGCCAGGCGGTTGAGTATAAATTTGATTATAAAAGCGAAAGAGAATAAAGGGTAATTCTGACCGACATTTCAACAGAAACAACCAAGTCATACGAGAATAGTCATCAACAAAAATAACAAAATAAGAATATCCATTATTGCTGGGAGTTCGAGACGAACCCCAAATGTCCGTATGGACTACATCAAAAGACACAGACTGTCGACTACGACTACTAGTAGAAAAGAAACTACGGTAATGCTTTCCTAACTGACAAGCTTCACAATTAAAACCAGACACAGGACTCAAACTAGGAATAACCAACTTAAGCTTAGCCACAGACGGGTGGCTCAAATGCAAATGCCACTGAAGGGGAGAGACAGTAACACCCAAAACAGAAGAAGAAGTGGAAAGCGAAGCAACATCAAGATAATAGAGACCATTCTTCTCATGCCCCGAACCAATCATCTTCTTGGTCTCGAGGTCCTGAAAAACACAAGAAGTGGGAGAAAAAGTTATTGAATAATGTAAAACTTTAGTTAATTGGCTAACAGAAAGTAAATTAAAAGGAAAATTAAGGGCATAAAGACTAGAAGACAATGAGAAAGACAATGAGAAAGAGGGAGATGGATGTAGAACACCCGTCCCCTGCACAGGGCGAGATGAACCGTCAGCTAAAACAATATGATGCTGGATAGGAGTTAAATGAGGAAAAAACGATAGATTACCAGACATGTGAAAGCTAGCGCCAGTATTAAGGACCCATGAAGGAGATGTAAGAGCCGCACATGCAACATTACCTGAATTGGCTAAAATAGTCGTGGAAGATGGAGGTAAAACAGACCGCAATGTCTGAATAATCTCGCTAAGTTGAGTAATGAGAGCACCATGAGAATCAGAAGTGGAAGCCAGCTGAGAAGAATCAGAAGCGGACCGGGGTGTGGGATCAGTAACGTGATTAACATAATCAGGTTTACCATACTTAACCCAATAATACGGTTCAGTATGATTAGTACCACCACAGTGATCGCATTTTCTATCACCACGGCCACTACTGCGGCCGCCACCCCTAGAGCTGCCGCAAAAATTACGTCTACCCCGATTACCGCGGCCATTGCCACGAAAGAAACCACGACCGCCGTGGGTAGAAACTAAGGCAGACGAATCAGATGCAGGCGGAGGAGCAGGCGAATTAGGGATATTAGCGGATTGGCCCAACGAAGAACGTAACAACCGGGAATATGCATTCGATGCGGTAGGCAAAGTCTCACTAGCCAAAATTTGGTCCTTAAACCCACGGAGATCAGAATCTAAATCAGAAAGTAATGAGGCAATCATGAAATCCTCCCATTGACACTTCTGTTGCTGTAAATCAGTAGTAAAAAGACGATACTGCAATAATTGATCCCAGAGACTCTTGAGTGTACTGTAATATTCAGACAAAAGTTTCCCAACCTGTTTGGTTGCAAAAATCTGCTCATAGAGCTCATAAACAAGGGATACATTGCTCTGGTTCGAGAAAAATCTGCAAGAGAGTCCCAAATTTGTTTAGAGGTATCACAGAACTCCACTGTAGTAGCAATATGAGGCTCCAAACTATGCCACAGCCAGCCCATAACAATAAAATCAATCGTTTCCCAACTAAAAAGGGTAGGATCCCCTTTGGGTGGAGGAGAATCAGTGATGTACTTCAACCGCTGTTTGCTTTTGAGAAAAATCTTAAAAGCATGTGCCCAAGCTAAATAATTAACACCGTTAAGGCGTTTTGAAGTAACACAACGCGGCAAGTCATCATTTTTTAGATCACTAAGTGGTTTCTCATCCATAGTAACTTAAGAAGCAAGTGTAATCAATCAGAAATTAACTGGTGAGAGCTGAACAACGAGAGATCAATCAAAGAAAAGACACCAGTAATTCCAAGCAGTCGGAAACACCAGTAATCTGCTCATACCAAGGAACTGAATCAGGAATTAATGTAGCACTAAAGCAAAAAAAATGAGTCGTGGACCCTCAAACAGCAAAGAAACCCTCCAAAATCATCAAACAATCCCAGATTCGGGAAGAATCATGAGTTTCGGCGCCTGTAGAGAGGATTCGGAGCATCAGAAAGCTAGAACAACAAGAACCAAAGAACATCGCACACTGACGAGCCACAAACAGACAGCACCGAGCTTCAAATCGACCAAAAATGGACCAAAATCACCAAACAGCCATAGATTTAACATGAGAAGGGAGATTCTGCACCCATAGAAGGAATCGCAACCACCAAGAACCAAAAACGAAGCCGCGAAGCCCAGATCGAAAACTCTAGGGTCCGAAACTTGCAAAAACTTTGAAAAGGCACGAAATATTCCAATTTTCTCCAAAAAATCAGGAAAAAATCATCGCAACAATTAGTGGACTGAGGTGAATCGAACCAAGGAAGCGGCGTTCGCCGCCGTCCGTACAGTCGCTGACGTCATCGGACGGAATATGACGTCAGCGAGGCCTTTTTGCTGCGCGACCAAGGTTGAAGCTTTACGATATTTTTAAGGTTAGATCGGAGATACTCTGATACCAAATTAAATAGTAAAAAATAAATTTAAGGTTTGAAGAAGAAATAATGAGAGATTGAAAAGAAGAAAAGAGATGAGAAGAAAGAGTTTTAGGAGGTTAATTAGCCTCCTTCACCCACATATCATTTTATATATATTAGGTCAAAGATAAAGATAAGTACAAAAATCTTATTAAGAACATAAAGGGAAAATAGAAATGAATGAAACTAATAAACTCTCAACAGCTTCCAAATAGGATAACGACTCTCCACTCAATCAACGGCTACGCCATCATTTCTCCTCCGCTGCAAAGAACTCGACTCTGGCAAGTTATGAACAGAACCAAGGATGCCACCAGAAAGAGGAATACGACGAACAAACAGAGAGTTTTTCCTTAACTTGACAGTACGTGAATCAGTTACACAAATAAATATGTACTTTATCTTGCCATCAACGAAGAAATAGGTGTTAGCATGCCGAGCATACTCGACATCATGATCTCATATCCATGTACAATCTAAGAAAATGTGGCAAAATTTAAGAATGAGCACATCACACAGTACCATCTCCTTGAGCTTTCCAAGAGTAAATATCATCGGTCACTACTTATCAACTTTGAGCTTGGTGTTAGTAATTCGGGACACGTGATGTGGCTCAAGATGGGGCTCGACCTTTAAACTCGATTTCTTCACAGCTTATTCAGATATAGCATTGGTGCAATTCCCAGTGTCAATCACAAAATAACAAATACGATCATTACACTTCACCTTAGTAGTGAAAATCTGGCCACGCTGCAAAGTTTTAATTTGTTTGTTGTCCCTTTTGGTCACAAGGAGAGGACAAATAATATCCAGATTACCATATTGAATTTTCTCATCAGAAGAAGGATCAACGGGGTCAAGGGACTCAACAACCTGATGATCAAGCTTCGTGTTCACAAGCACTTTTGCCTCCACAAGTTCTTTACTCTCCACTACAGCAACAAGCATATTAATCTTAGGCAAAGAGCACTCTCTAGCAAAATGTCTAAACCCTTGACAATTAAAACACTTAGACACAGTATTATCTCCAAATGTATTCGGGGAGGAAGTAGGAGTAATACGAGGAGGGCACTCAAAGAAATTATTACAAATGGATTCCACGAAAGTCCTCTCACTCCATGTAAAGAGTTCGGCTAGTGCACGCATTGAAACCTTTTTTTTTTTTAACCTCATCTTCTATCTGAAGGGCTACTTGGACAACATCTACCATGAGGTGCAGTCTGCCGGCAGCTAAACCAGAAGAGATTCGGGGATTCAACCCTAGCGATACATAGAGATCATGATATCTTCATTCCACGGGAACTCAAATTTAGTCGCTAAATTGTAAAATAGTCTGGTATACTCTTCAATTGACTTGCTTCAATGTACACGGAGTAAATTGCAAATGAGTCTGCTGCTTGTGACTTGGAGGCACATAATAGCAAGTCATGCCAACCTTCATATCGGTTTATGTACGAATAATTATATAATACTCGCGTTGATACTTTGTCCACCAAATTCTAACTATACCTTTCAATTTTGTTTTGGCAAAAAGTAACATTCTTTTCTCGGTCATTTGATACCAACAGAAGAAACTCTCTATACTATGCAACCAATCAAAGAATACCTCTGGATTGTGATCCCAATTAAAGTTAGGAACCCTTGTCTACTTCAATCAGTCATGGATCTTTTGCCATGCGTTGGTTTGCAAAAGGTTGTGGTGGACGAACACCAAAAGTTCCACCAGTGATAACCTTATTCTTCCTTCAATCTTCCAAAAAGGTGGCGGCCATTTTGTCTAACACGGGTCGCATATGTACCATATCTTCAGCCATCTACTTCTGAACTCTCTGTTATGCGTTGGTTTGCAAAAGGTTGCGGTGCACAACACCGTAAGTTCCACCAGTGATAGCCTCATTCTTCCCTCGATCTTCTAAAAAGGTGGCGGCCATTTTGTCTAACATAGATCGCATCTGTACCATATCTTCAACCATCTACTTTTGAACTCTTTGTATTTCTTGATATTCTTGATCTAAAACCCCAACTCTAGTATTCAACTCAAAGCCTCATTCTTCCCTCAATCTTCTAAAAAGGTGGCAACCATTTTGTTTAACACGAGTCACATCTATACCATATCTTCAGTCATCTACTTTTGAGCCCTCTGCCATGCGTTGGTTTGCAAAAGGTTGTGGTGGACGAACACCGAAAGGTCCACCGGTGATAGCCTCATTCTTCCCTCGATCTGCTAAAAAGGTGGTGGCCATTTTGTCTAACATGGGTCACATTTGTATCATATCTTTAACCGTCTACTTTTGAGCTCTCTGTATTTCTTGAAATTCTTTATCTAAAACCCCAATTCCAATATTCAACTCAGTATTGGTAACCATGGTTATAGCTAGGGTTAAGTGGTTAAAATAGTATATTAGGCTAGGCAAACGAGTATAAAATTAGGAATATGGTGTAAAGGACTGGGATGGATTGGGTTTGTAATTTGTAGGTTGGGATTGCCAATGGTTTT
>JAOTRH010228207.1:0-10266 GCA_034768845.1 Heliamphora exappendiculata
ATTCTCAAAAAGAACCCACCTCCCATGCATCCAATAGAAATTAAGAAATTTTAATTTAAAGCTTATACATAATAATTTTGTCTCCATTACACTTTTTTCCATAAAAATAAACTAAGACCACCATATTCTCCTCCACATTTCGTGCTCTATAGTGTGGGAGAGAAATCATAAATTTTCTAAGTGTTTTCAAAAGAAGAAGAAGAGAAGAAGAAAGGAAGAAGGAAGAAGAAGCTAGGGGGACCAAGGAGAGTGCAACAAAGCCAAGTCCCACCATTCTTCCACCATTAGATCTTCAAAATAAGTAAGCAGCTCCTTCAAACCCTCTGATAATCTCCCCTAAGATACCCCTCAATCCATCTCTATAACAAACCCTAAGAGGAAAGAAACAAAAGTAACTCAAAAAGGCGTCGTATGAATGATTTAGATACTGTTTATGCATGAGTAAGTTTTGTATATATTTACATGTGTGTATCTTTGAGTTTTATGGCCAAAACATGTTCTGGACTTTTGGTTTATGTGAGTTTACAACATGCATGCAAAGAAAATATGTCAAAAATGTACATAACATAAGCTAAGCAAGCGAAACCCTAAGTAGCCTAATTTTTTGGACTTACTCACTTTCTGCCACCGACTTTAAAATACCATAACTAAATGTAAAAACATGGTCTTAAAGTGATTTTTGTGTCCAGGTCTAGATTTTCGAGTTATCTTTCATAAAAAATTAGTTTGAAGTAATTTCGTTGGGTAGAACTCCAGATATCTCACTTTTTTTAAAACATGTCAGATCTTGACCACTCTGAGTTGCAGACCTAAAACCCTTGAGTTAGAATGAGAACTGAGCTTAGGTCAAAGCACCAAACCTGTATAGGACACATTTATTCTTCTTTCCACAAAAAATGAGCCAAAAATACGAAGCCTTGATGGGTCAAAATCCTTTCTAAAGTCACTATTAAGGTTTAGTGACCGACAGACCTCTCTATCACACATTTTTGTGAGACTTAAAACATAATTTTTTATAATCCAAATCCAAATGTGGTAAACATGAACTTTGTATATAACATCTTAAACTAATAACTAAACAAAAATCAGCTCAAAATACCCTCGGATGATACCCCAAAGGTTTTGACCATTCTCTGTCAAAAACACATTATGCAGACCCTTTTTAGGCTGACTGAACCATTGTTATAAATTGGCCAAATTCTCAAACGTTTTCCAAAAAACTTTCCCTAACTCAAAACATGAAACTTGTAGGGGACACCTTAAACTAAAATTTCACCAAATATCAGAGCCATATCCTCTGAATTGATGCCCCAAAAATAGTGGCCAATAGAAGCTCAATTCCTATGTATTTCTCTGTAAATTGCTGAACCGTTTTTACTTAAATAAAAAAAATGTCCCCGGTGCCTTAAGATCTAGCATTAGTGATAAACATGAAAGTTGTAAGATATATTCTTATCTAATTGGTGTTAAAATATCAAAAGTTAAATCTATGTATAAGTACTTCAAAACGCTGTCGTAACTTTAAAACTAAAAATTAAACTTGTACATAAAATTGGCTAAGTATTTGAATGGTGTGTTATTTATGAGACTTGAGTATGTGAACCTTATATGAACCTTTTGAGTAATTGGTATTTGAAAATGATTCTTGACGAAATGAACTCATGCCGATAGTTCAATTTTATACCATGTGAATTATGGTTAAGCTTTGCATGCTTGTGCATAATGCTTTAGCAAGTTGTACCATGTGCAATGTCATGTTTATACATCATGCAATGATTAGTTGTACATAAGAGGCATATTGCACATTCATGGGCATTCCTACATTGCATCTTGGGTTATCAAAATCCTTCAACCCTTTCAAATTGGGTTGGAAATCATTGTTCAGTGGTTGTGGATCTAGGGCGACCCTGGTTGCCATGTTTGGAAATAAAATTAGAGGTTTTTATTATAAAAATGAGGTTTAGGCTCCATGGGTTCGTCACTAGCTCTAATTTAGACCTTGGGTTGATACTAAGCTAGCATTCTAGTTTTTAATGTGGATAACCCCATAAAGTTTCGTTATGGCAATGATAATAAGTCCTTGAGTTGGTAATAAAGTCCCATCACGGTAATGACAATAAGTCCCTGATGAGGTAATAATATAAAGCCCCATCACAGCATTAACCATAAGTCCCTGAAGCGACAATAATACAAAGTCCCGTCACGACGATGACAATAAGTCCCTGAGGCAGCAATGATAACAAGTCCCATCATGGCAATGACAATAAGTTCCTGAGGCGGCAATAATGATAATAAGTCCATACAAGTAATAAAAATAAGTCCTATAGTGGAACTCCTATTTTTATTTCTGGATATATGTCGGGGTGGGCAACTGCATTGCATTCATCTGCATCACGCACATGCACAATTGTTCTTATATATGTTTACCCTATTGAAAGTGATAAATTGTCTGTCTCTTTGGTCTTAAAATTTTATTGGGTATTATACGATATGTATTGTAGAATATCTTGTCGCGAGTTTGTTAGACAGTTTAAAAAAATTTCTTCTGGGCTCCGGCTCATGGCATTTATGCCACAGGTGACAAAGAAGGACCCTTTGAGGAAGGTGGGTTTGTTAAAGGGGAAGAATCTGCGAAAGAGGGAGAGTGGCAAGAGCAGGTTGACCCCAACGACGCGGTTTGAAGACGTAGGACGTCACTTTTGATCTTTTTGTGCAATTTTCCACGGATATAATGAAGCTTTTGTTAAGCTTTCGGGATGACTGTAATTATTAAGTACTTTGAACAAATTCTGAACTGTTAATGATGTAGTAACTATCTTATTTATCTATGAATGTTTGACTAGAATATGTTCCTTATTTATAGTTACATATGTCCCGACATGCCCGGGGAACGGGGTGTCACAGTAGCAATATCCTCCCACGTTCTCGTCTTTGCAGCATCTAAAGACAAAAATCATTTTTGAACGGCCCCTGACAAAGATCGTTGAAAAAAAATAGGCTTTCAACTAGTCACTGATACCCATTGGCGACAAAGTTCCCATATATATCCTCAAATAGTTCCTCGGGTCCTCGGTCCCATCAAATTTCTTTATATCGAGCATTTTGAACTTCTTAGGTAACTTAGCATCGAGGAATAAATAGAGACCCTCGACGTCTAGCATATAATCCTCGACTCCTCGAGCTTTTCTCAAAATCTTCTCCAATTTATTGACCTTATTAACAAGATCGACTCCTTGGTGGCCAAGATTTCTAGAATTCCTGGCCGGAAGGGTTGTACAACTGCCGGCTGGGCTACCTCGGGTCCCATATTATCATCTCAAATGTTATCTGCTACACCATCTTCAAGGTCATTTGGAACAACCACATTAGGGTCTGCAACCCAGGTTTGCAAAGCTTGGATCTGGGCCTAACAATGAGTTTGAGCCCTAGCCTGATTCGTCACAGCAATACTAACCCCTTCAACTATCTGTTGCAATTCTAGAATTGCTCTCATCATGTCAGTCATGGTCAGTTCTGGGTCTGCCATCAGGAATCTCAACTGGCTTGTACGTCTGAGTCTTTCTCTCATAGATCAAGTCCAACTGCATATGGATTCTTTTATTCTTGGCGTTATTATCCCGGGTCATTGAATTGAAAGAGCTCACATAAATTGAAAGACTCGTTAGTCGGGCCTAAACTCAAAACAACTCACTTTTGATGGCAGATCGAAAAGACGAAAACTAACCCTAATCGGGGTGCTACTGTACAAACAAAAGCATCTATAAAAAGAAAACCATATAACCCTATAAGATTTATTGATCCTAAAAGAAGGGTTCTAAGAATCTATATGTATATGAAAAGACTGGTAGGTCTTCACTCAGTGTACCTTCTAAATAGAGTCAAAAATATACTTTTCAATGCCAGAAATGGTACAAGGCATGGTCAAACGGTACACAATAACTCTTTTTGCCACATCTATGGGAGCATGTGGCCAAAAAGCTTGTTGGCTTTCTCGACATAGCCCTGAGACAGTGAACTAATCGAGGTATCGGGTAGGCGGAGCAGGGGTTTAAGAACCAAGCACACAAATATGCAAATACAGATGCGAATACCAATGAAAAAATTTATAATAAGAACCATCAGCATTTCAAGTTAAGCTCTCTTATTATTTTTTTTTTGAAAAATCATTCACCAACAGAGTCGCCAAAAAAATTGCAGGTGTTTTCGAGGCGGGGAGAACGATGCATTGGGTATATATCGTTTTTAGAAATATGCCTTTTTTTTAAACAAGAAAATCTACGATATCCGAGCACGTTTTCAGAAAAATAGAGTCGCAATTTAGTTTTTGAGAAAAATCAAAAAAAATAAAAGAAGGCTGTGGGTTTTTTAAAAGTGTAACCATAGAAAAGGAGGGTTCGAGGGCTAAAGTACAAGAAGGGAAAGTGCTAGGCACCCTTCTCGCCCAACCAGGAGGTTGCACTCTACTTTGTCAATGTTGATTTTTATTATGAACTTTTTAAAGGTAACATATACAGAACGAGAGGTTGAAGAGAGTTCAAACAAAAGCAAACAATAGAGCAAAACCTAACTATAATTCTTAGGGTCATGCGATTTGGTTATTATTTCTAGATATACCACATGTATAGTTTGAGCAAAGTAAAGTGCAAAGCATACGAGTGAGCAGTAAAATGAACAAATAAATACCTAAGATACATACAACAAAGTTTCAGTTTCTAACATGCTATAAATAAACTATACAGAACAAAACAGAAAAGATTAAAACACTAATTTGAGCTACTAGAAATACACAAAAACTCACGGTCATAGCAATAAATATTGCGGTTGTGACATAAATAGGGTTACTGCGAGTAACATAATAAAAATATCTCACGGTCATCACATATAAATGTCGCGGCTATGGATTTTAGGAGGTCCAAAAAGGGCATATGCATTGCACAAGGCATGAAACAGGTTCAAATGGATAGGATATGCATGACAGATACCATAACCTATTGGTTTTAGGTTAGGTCTACCATTCTTCATCCTCTATACAAGCAATAACTCTAAACAGAATATGAATACCAACTTATTTATCATTTATTTCAATGTAAGCCAAACATAACAACACGCACACAGCTGTGCCACAACTCCCAAAATCTAACCATGCACGTCAACCCAAGGACGGCATCTAAATGAAACACCCGAGGCCACAACACGACCCCCAAACCACCACACGACCAACCAAACCCCCAAAGGAATTCACAGGTATTTGAATCAACTAATCTCATAAATTAATCAATTGAATACCATAGGACGCCAATCAAAAACTAAGAAACCAACCAAAACCACAAACACAACATTGCCCAAGTTCAGTCGACTGGACCCTAACCTCCAGTCGACTAAACAACACACTGGAATTCTCGCCAAAACACCTCAAAACACAGTTCAGTCGACCGAACTCAAGAATCCAGTCGACCGAGCTGAGGTAGAACAGGTTTTTGAGCTACGAGTTTTGCCCTCCAAACCTCAAATCAAAGCCTCCAAACTCCCGTCCAACATCCTCGGACATTCACACGTCTAGGCCTAACACCAAGACCACGAAAGAAACTCCCGACATCCGATTCCATCCACCGAAATTGCCAAAAACTGGGTTTTTAGCCCAAAAATCCCAACTTGATACAAACTCAGATCTACAGCAATCAGACCGATAAAAATACACCAGATTACACGTAACACCCTTATAAAACATACAGGTCTAGAATCCTGCCTCAGTGAGTTCAAAACTCGACATCTCGATCCACGTGTAAAACCGAGGATCGACAGTATAATCGCGTAGACCACGACGCCAATAACAAGGATCGACAATATGATCGTCGAAAACCGAGTCTCGGGCTCCCGAGAAGTTAGAAAAAAGGCAGAGAGAAAACAGAAAGCTTGTTGGAGAAGTTTTGGACAGTATCTTTTGAAAATATCTAATTCCATATATTTATAGCCCTCCAAAATATTTTTTTTTGAAAGTTTTTAAAATTCGCGCTGCAACACCCCATGGCCCCCGAGAACCTGCCCGTATGCATATTTACCCCCGATCATGCATCAAAAACAATAAAAACATTCTCAAACGAAAACATGTAACACGCGTCCAAAAACGCCGAAAAAAGAAAACGGGTCAGGGTCTCACAAGTGTTTTGACCAAGTAAGTTTTGATAAATAAAAAAATTCGAACTCGTGCAGTTTCTGGCGTAATTCAGTACAAAATGGTAAAACCCCATTTTAGAAACAGTTTCTTCACGACAAATATTCCTAACATGATATTTTAGTAATCTAAAAATTATCATAAAATTTGATTACTGTTTGATAGGTCAAAATTATTTTTAAATCAAGTGGACAGAATCTGGACCTCTAGATAAATTCGACACATTTTCTTATGTAGATCAAAACCCCTGTTTCTATTTAGATTTTGGAAAAGTGCCTTCCATGAAAATATTAGAGAACATCATGAGCTAGTTATTGTTCAAATTTTAGATCTTACTGAGTTGTTTTATTGTTTTAAACATAATTTCTCCCAACTATGAATTAACCTGAAATAATGTACTTGTTGAATGTAAAATGTTTAGACCAAAATCCTTCATGCATATTCATGTGCCATGTGTTAAATGCTTCTATGAATGTGTTAGCATGCAAAGTTACTTGGCATATGATGATGTTTATAGTTGATTACTATCATGAGGTTAGTGCATGTTGGATTCATGCACAATCAGCATATTGGAGTTGTTTTCCTTATTTGCGGCTAGGTCCATGTTCATTGAAGTGTCTTCCATGTATGACCATGAACGTCATAAGCCATGCTATGCCTTGAGCCATACTACGTCTTTAGCCGTGCATCTGTTTGTTATCGCTGTGGATGGAAGCATAGGTAGACGGGAGCATAACATATAGGAATGTACTGGTATCACGTCTCACTATTTTTTTTCTATTAAAATTGGTCTGCTGAGTCTAAGACTGTAAGTTTGACGTTGAACAATATTTCATCACTTTAGGTGGAAATTTGGAGTTTTCCCTATCCCTACACCCTTGTGACCCAAATGAAATAATTGAATATATCATTTAGCGATGCGGCCATTATTTCACAAAAAGGGGTGAAATAACCTCTATGCTTACTCACAGTAAGTCTTATCATATGGTCCCTTGGGCAAGGAATCCTTATCGATTTATGTTTGGGTAGGAATGGTCACATGTATAACACATTTTCATCATATTGTTGTAATCTTTAGGTGTATTCTATTTGCAATCTATGTTGGTACTATGCGTGAGTTAGAAAGGTAGGATGTTGTAGTTTCTTTCTGAGGGTCATAACATATGAAGTATCATGTCAAGTGTTGAAGAAAAAGAAGAGTATAACCCAGAAGAATACATAGTCTTAGAAGTTAGAGAAAACAAGAAAGAATTAAGAATGTCCTTTTTTGAAATTCCCTATTTGAGAGTTAAATACTCATATCTAGAGATATGCAATAATTTAAACTAAGAACTTCGAACACTAGTAGTATTTAGGGACATAATGACTTGATCTCTATGTTTTGAATGATAATGTACACTTACTTCTCCTTTAAGTAAAATATTACTTATTATTATTGCATCATTGATGATATTGGGTTCAGAGCATTATACCAAAGGTACTACATCTAGATCCAACAGGTAATTTTTGAGTAAAACGGCCTCCTTGACTGCCTTAGAGGCTGCCACATATTTGGTCTGTTAAAGATATATACTAAAAATCATACTGTTGTCTAATTAGTTTTGATATTTATTTTATTCATTAATAAAACTTGTTAATTTTATTTTAATGAGAATGTGTATAAACAATGTTTGCACTATATTATTTAATTAATATAATGCATGTGTATCTTTTATTCTATATAGAAGATAATCTTGCATGTAGTATTCAGCTTACATACAGAAGATTAGATTTTCAATTCTTGTAGAATATAAATTTTTTATTTACAGTCTTAAATAGAAATAGATATACCATCAGTAGAACTATAGCATATTATTTTAGTAAATTTTTCTTGATTGTAGGGAATGATATTGTGAAGCCCCAACCTTAGAAACGACTAAACGACACTAAGCGTCATTAATAAGGAACTTATATCTCACAAAAACTAGTATATGAGAATAGTCGCCCACAATAGTTAAAAACTATAAATGGCTCAAGACAGCCGAAAGGAGCCTTAAAAACTCATAATATACATAAATCCTAACCGAACATAACTAAATCCAAATGAGGCAAATAAATACTCGATAAACTCGAAACAAAAATCCTAATACAGTAAATGGGATTTATAAGGACTAATACAAGGCTAAGACCTAAAAAGGGCAAAAGAAGGCCAGAAGTCCCAAATGGAGCCTGAAAATACTCTTGGAGACCATGTGTCCAAACTATATGGGAAAATCAACCAAAACCAAGTACAAAATATATGGAAAAATCAACCAAAACCAAGTACCAAAACTTCGATGTATGTTTTCCTGAAAAGAGTCTCACTTGAGCCAAAAGTCAATAAAAAACAAGTTATCTACTTGTTAGAATATTAGATTGATTTTAGAATATTAGATTGATTTTATTCTGATTTGATTTTATTCTCTATATTTATTGTATTTTTTTTATTGTTTGTCCATATTTTCCTATAAATAAGCCATATATTATATAGTTTCAATATATAGAAAATATACAATCTTTTCATTTTCTTCATGGTATCAGAGCTACGTTCTTATGGCCTGTAGTATTTTTTTTGGCGCCGCCCAGCCGATCTTGCCGCCGTCCATCTCTGCCGCCGTATGTCGCTTCTGCCGTTGTCTGCCGTCTGTTGCTTTGGCCTCAACCAGATCCACCGGATATGGCCTCCCCTCGCGCCGTCAACGCCACAGTCAGTATCTCTTATCGCGTCACCGTTGCAACCTCCTGTTGCCACTCCCTCATCCATCGTCACAGCACCGCTGCAGCTCACAGTGCCGCCCTGCCGCCACTCCCAGCGCCACCCAGTCACAGCTCACAGCGCCGCCCAGTCGCGGAACCACCAACCATCTTCACCGCCTTCGCGTCATCGCCGCTTGCCATCGTCGCCTGTTGTCGCTGCCTGAAGCTCCGCTGCCAAGGCCGAAACCCTCACTTTCCTCTTTTCTTGCTGCTGTGCTGCAAACCCACCAACAGGCTCCCTCCGGCGACTGTCCCGAGTTGAGTGATCAAACATCGTGGGTTTATTGCCGTCAACGAAAATCGAGGTGCCTTCGTCGTCCTCGCCGCCGCACCCAGGTCACCGCACACAGGTCGCCGCCCCTGCCCCCTCGCGTCGCACCACCACCAAACGCACACCAACGCTGCAGCCCACAGCGCCGCCGCCGCCCACAGCCCACAGCGCCGTCGTTCTCGCCGCCGCCCCCTCTGCTGCAAACTCGTAGGCGCCGCTGGACTCATAGTCGCCGCCGACGCTGCTGCTGCAAACTCAATCCGTCACGTCGCACCACCACCAAACGCACACCAGCGCTGCAGCCCACAGCGCTACCACCGCCCACAGCGCCGTCGCCCTCGCCGCCATCGCTGCTGCAAACTCGCCGGCACCGCTGGATCTCATAGTCGCCGCCGGCACTGCTGGATCTCATAGTCGCTGCCGACGCTGCTACTGCAAACTCAATCCCTAACCATCTTATTCTTTGATTTTTGGGTTGGGCGGATTAGGTCTGTTTTTGGGATATTGGTAAAAAAAATGTCTCAGTCAACATCATCTCTCGATTCCATTGTCCGTCCTATTGATATTATATTGGATGGATCTAATTATAGTATCTGGGCTCAGAACATTGAGGTTTTCTTGAAAGGCCGTCAACTATGGCGCTATGTGACTGGAGCTATTCCTGAACCCGTACAGACCAGCAGCGAGACGAAAGAGGCATTTACAACTCGTCTAGAAGACTGGGACAGTATTCACTATAAGATTCTGTCTTGGATCATCAACACCTCTGTTCCATCTATCAACAATCTTCTTTCAAAACTTGGGAATGCTACCCTTACTTGGAATTTTTTGGCTCAACGATACGATTGCACCTATGATGCCTTCTTGGAATTTCAACTGGAAGTCAAACTTTATCAGATGCGTCATGAACCCGGTCAGTCTATTACTGATTTCTATTCCCAAACCAATCATATTTGGAAATAATTATCTGTTGCAGATCCACAGCTCGAATGCTCTAAAGACATTCAGAAGTTTGCTGCTTGGCTTGATCGACGGAAGTTTATGCACT
>JAOTRH010228218.1:0-10266 GCA_034768845.1 Heliamphora exappendiculata
ATAATAAATAATTTAGTATAACATAATTATTTATTTAAAATAATATTTTAATTAATTAGTCTAATTTAAATTTTAATATCATTGTTTATAGTGAGAGGTGAAATAAGCAAACTAGTCAAAAACACAAAATGGAGAGAGATGGTGATTGGATGAAGGAGAAGGTTAATTGAGTTTGGAGTATTGGCAGTATGAACACGTATCAAGTCATATGAATTATTATTCTCAGGAGTACGACCATTTCTCCTGTTTTATAACCCTTTGATAGAGCTAATAGGATTAGAACGGGACACTAAGAGATATAATTAGATCATGAAAAGGTAATCTCGAAAAATCAGAAGACTTTATCCGCAGATTAACCATTTTCTAGGGAACCAATGTTATACTCCAACTCAACAAAGTCGGCCAATGGGTGCCCTGTGAGTATCCGACCCACTCGGGTCAAGTGCCCGACCCACTTGGGTCAAGTGCTCGGGGGTCACTCGAGTGTCCCGAGTGAATGGGTTCATGGTACGACAAGTTCTTTTCTTAGCCGTCAAGTCACATGTCTCCCAACGTCCCGTGCATGATTATACTGCCATTGTCTTCATTGTCTCTAGGACACTCTCGATTCTCAGAGGAATCTAATATAGTATGTGCTATATATGTATATTTGGTTTGGTTAGTCTGTGTTGAGCCATATAGTCTGTGCTATGTCATCATTCTTAGATAGTTAGAGCTACACTCACAGTCTATAATGTCTTCATGATCTGTGTCATGGTAACATAACCAAAGTAGTCAAGACTACTGTCATAGTTTGTGCTATGGAACGTCTTCGTTTGTAGTCAGGGTTACGCTTCATAGTTTGTGTTATGAAATATTATGCACCTACTATATATCAAGTGATAATGATAGATACTCGAGCTACTAGGATCTTAGCGACTCGAGTAGGTTGAGTGGGAGGAGTAGGGGACTGTATACTCGATCGTGCTTTTATGCATCAAGTACTTTGACCCGCTCGAGCAACTCTATATGAGTTACTCGAGTAAGGTCGTTTGTTCCTGGTGTCTCACTTTACCCTCAGCTCTTAATTAATTAACTGAACCAATGAAGGCCCTAGTGGTTCGAGTCTCGGGAACTAATCAACTAATGATGACTAGCTCATTTGGAGGTTACCGGACCATACTTTCTTCTCCATATGTATTAATCGTGAGATCGCATAGTCACTCGACTTTGGAACTTAATTAATTTCATAATAACGGGCACCTACATATAGTTACCTTATATATTTTATTAAAATAATTGTTTTCAAAATAACTATTTTATGTGTTAGATTTAACTAAATTAAACTATTTCAAGTATTATAGAATGCTAAAATAATTAATTTAATATTTATTATTTTTATTTTGTGTATACATACGTTAATTGCTAGAATATATACATATATATATATATATATATTAGGTATAACCGGGGCCAAATGGTACTTTTTAACATATTTTAATTCAAACCACATTTAATCACTATTTAGGAATTTCCACCGCAATTCATCCCAATTAAAATTACCTTCTACCAACACCAATTTATGATTATTGTCATAGGTTTTGCCTAATATTTAAGTGATTAATATAAACTAAAAATATTTAATTTAACCCAAGTTTAAAGATACAATTTGAGGGGTGAATACAAATGAAAAACCCGAAAACTACTCATTAGGGGCCGTGGTTTAAATTATTTACTAGAAATTATGGCCCCTAAGTATAACATTGCATCCCCGAAGCAATTTAGACCCTGTTTAATTACTTGGACTAATAATGATGGAATTTTTAATCCCATGGGATTAACAAGGATTTCTAATCCCAATGATTTAATTGGGATATGTATTCCAATCTGGTATGCTTGATTTGTAATTCATATACACAGGATTGGTTGTGGGATTAATGTTACGTTTTTCTATTCTTCCAATTATACCCTAACTAGACAAATGGTATTGCGAAATTGCCATGTTGACCACTAGTCACAAGTCAACCATCAAATTCAAAAAAATCTGATGTATCCAAATTCCAATCCTTAAAAAATTTCCTAAAAAACAACTCAGCCATCATTTATTTCCAATCCTTGGACCTAAAGACAATATATTAAATCTAAATTAAAAAAAAAAAAAAAAAGTTTCCGAAATTGTGAACCATTCACCATAATCTACTGTGAGCAGAAACTCACGAGGATGCAAAACTATGAGGTTGGCGTAGCTGTAGATGGCTTTGGTAAATTACTTTCCCAAAATCATTTAGGGGGGTAATAAAGTAATTTACCATAAAAAGGAGCACCCTGGACTACCAAAACCATCTTAGTGGCAGGATTTTACATCTAACGAATTTGTGGGTATCGTAATCCAATGGCTTGATAATCCCATATTGATAAGATGCTAACAAATAGAGAATATAATAGAACAAGGGATTTATAGTCTAATTGCACGGCTAATCTTGGAAACCAAAGAAATTAAGTAAGAAGAGACTCTGGCAGCGAGCATCCCGCAAGTTTATCAACAATATTTTCTTACAAAGTAATCAATTTATAATATTTAAGCGCTCGCTCCAATATAAGCAATATAAGAGAAAAAACGTAGAACATAGAGTAACTTCAATAGTTTGCCGATTAATTACTTCCTCATAAACATGACATATTATCAATCAAATATGGAAAACAGTGTTTTTAAACTTAGAACCCATTTTATTTTTAATTTCTTTATCTATTATCACAAAACGCAAATTATTCATGACATAATAGCAACTAATGAAACAATTGAACTCAAACAGCTGAGAACCATTTGTTTGGAAAAACTTTATGCAATGCTTTGACACTGAGCAATAGATTGACAAAGAGCAAGGGAAAACTGGTTTGATTCAGGTCCCTGATTCGTGAATGGAAATGAAAAAACTTCTTTGAAAAAATGCTTTGACACATATCCATCAAATTGATTTGTGTTCCTAATTCATAAATGGGGAACACTTTGTAATTGTAGGTCCATTCATGAAATTATTTCTTATATTCTGTTTTCTGCAACAGTTTTGGATTTGTTTCTGAACATGTTTTTAATATATATATTGAAAGAATGCATACAAAAATTTCACAAATCAATTTAACCATTGATATTAACATTCCCTGTGACCGAGAATTCATGAACAAAAAAATAATAGCTTGGAAAATACTCTTCCTTTGCTCTGTTCTATGGACATAGAAGCAGAGTTGGAATAGATGAAAAAGGAGTACCAAGATTGGGGATTTCTATTTCTTGGGGGTTTTACAATACAGGAGGAGATATATGTGAAGAATGAGAAAGGGAGAGGGAGAGGGAGAGGGAGGGAGAGAGGAACATACCAGATTTGCTTTCTGCAAGCGACCATGGGAGGGGATTGGACGACGGCTGTGCCAAGAGGAAAATGGCTGAGAAGGATTAAAGAGTCTTTAAGAAATATTTTTAAGCTCAGTTAAACAATAAGGTGTGATTGAAAGAATTCCTAATAATCTCGGTTTTGTAATAACCGAGACAACTGGGCCCGTTTGGTAACGTTTATGTTTTTTGTTTTTTGTTTTTAAATTTTTTATAAATTGTAAATAAAAACATGTTTGGTAATTATTTTTGTTTTCAAAAAACTGTAAATAGTTTTTAAAATTTATAAAAAAAATTTATAAATAGAAAAAATGTGTTTTCACTTGTTTTATAAACAAATTTTGATTGTATCTTTTTTTTTTTTCACTACCTCCAACTATTACATCCGGCTACCAGCTTCGACCACCGTCTCTAACCACCACATTCGGCCACCCCTCCGGTTACCCCCTCCGACCATCGTCTCTTGCCACTACTTCGATCACCACATACGATCACCATCTTCGACCACTCGCTCTATCACGCCCCAAACTCTAAGATCACGTGAAAGCTCACAAAAACACCATTTATGAAAATAAGAATTTCAGTTGAAAAATCATCAACCCAAAAGTACAATATTTGGATAAAAGAGTACGCGAGGTCCATCTCTCATAAACAGTAAGTATACAGTTCCATACATGCATAAAGTTTATCGCCTCACGGCATACAAAACTCGCCTTCAGAAATAAGTATCGCATGTGATAATACATGTCTCAAAACAAACAAGAAAATTAATACAGATCTTTTACCACCACGGGCATCTCTAGGTCGACTCCTCATGTTCACGTATACCTGAAAAATATTTTACAACAAAATCTCACACTGTGAGTCGAAGCCCAATAGAAAGAGATTATAAAACTGTAAAATAGGATATGCAATCATATAGTATGAACTGACTCAATCACAGGAGTCTAAAAAGGATTTTTCATCCTTAAAATCATGCATTGCAAACTGTGCAAATAACCTGCCACAGTTAAGGAAAAATAGTAACAAAACAGTATTCTCCACTTGGGTAACACAACCAAGAAAAATAAAATAAAATGAATCTTATGTACCGACTCTGTCACACACAGGGACAAAGACAATAACTATAGATTCCTATCCCTTACCTCAACCCAAGCCATGAGGCCGCTGGGTAATAACAAGTTCTATACAGAGTCACAATAACACAGCTACACACGGGGGGGCAACTGGCTCTTTACGGGCTAAAACTGAGCGAAGCAATACCCAATTGCTCTTTACGGGCTAAAAATTGAGGGAAGAAGCACCCAAACCAAACACTACCACGATACATCTAAACAATTATTTAAAAATCAGTACGTAGCTCAACTACAAAAAACTGTAAAAATAGTTATACATCAACATGTATAAAAAGATCCAAAATCACTCACCCACAGAGATCAACTAGCATTTAAAACAATTTCCATCAAAACGCTTTCAAAGATGAGACTCAACCCGGAGGGTTAGCTCCAAACTTCCAAAAAATACGTTTTTTTTAAGAGTTTCACAAAATTTCCGTTTTCAAAATCACATTTTTGAAAATCACGGACATCCACACATCCGAATCATGTAATAAATCAAGAAAAAGCATAAAAACATGCTTTTTATCCAACAGTAAGGTTTAAACATGAAAAACAACATTTAAAATATTTTCTACCGGTGAAAAGCATATAATTGCACGTAGCACTCTTTAACAACAATATATTTAGGATCCTACTCTGGTAAGTCAAAACTCGAAGTCTAAAAAATCAAACCCCATCGGAACGAGAATCTGTCCAGATGGAAGCAAAGCTAACAGCGTGAATAGGAAGGATCCACAAGCCGATCGTCAAAACCTAAGCTTGGGCACCACAAAAATCTAAAGAGAAGGTGGAATGTTTGGGAGAAAATGAAATTTTGGAATGTAAATAGGCACTGGAATATATATAGGCCTCGGCAAACAGGGCATCCAGTTGACCAAATGGGCCAATTCAGTCGACTGAAGGAGTCCTAGATCTACAAAACACCCCTACCAACACAATCCAGTCGACTGAATCCCCAATCCAGTCGACTGGATCCACCTATTGTCCTCCCAGTCGACTGGGGAAATCCGTCCAGTCGACTAGACTGCTGTGGAACGTTAAAATAGGTTTTCCAACCCAATGACCAACCAAATAAACCTTAACGAAGCCTGAAAAAGCGTAAAACACATCTACACATCCTGTTCTACGGCAATGAAACATAAATCATTCATCGAGAATATACATATAACGAAAAAGAACATGCTAAACATATATATCTCATAAAAATAAACGAACCCGGGTCTCACAACTCTCCCCCCTTAAGGATTTTTGCCCCCGAGATTCACTACAAGGTCACAAGGTAAACAACTCCGGGTATCTAGCACGAACCCCAGACTTAAGCTCTCATGTCGCTTCCTCAACCCCATGATGAAGCCATAGGACCTTGACATAGGAAATGGTTCTCTCTCTTAACACTTGCTCCTTTGTGTCCAGAATCTTTACCGGGCGCTCCACATGTGTGACATCCTCATCAACTCGTAGCTCGGCCCAATTCAGAACATGTGAAGGGTCAGACTCATACCTTCAAAGCATAGAAACATGAAATACGTTGTGTACAGACGCCAACTGAGGTGGCAAAGCCAAACGGTATGCTACCTCACCAATCAGTTCAAGAATCTCAAATGACCCAATAAAACGCGGTGATAGCTTCCCGTTGTGGCTAAACCTCATCAACCTCTATGTGGCTAAATCTTCAAAAACATGTGATCTCCCACTTCAAACTCCAAAGGCCTCCTCCTCTGGTCAGCATAACTCTTCTGGTGACTCTGAGCTGTCACTAAGCATTGGCGAATCACGGCAATCTTCTCTGTCGTCTCTCGCACCAAGTCGGGTTCCAAGACTGTGGTCTCTCCCACATTTGTCCAACACACTGGTGATCTACATGGCCTACCATACAAAGCCTTATACGGCGCCATCCCAATACTGAACTGATAATTGTTATTGTATGCAAACTCTGCCAATGGTAGATGATCTTTTCAAGAACCTCAGAAATCAAGTATACAGGCCCTCAACATATTCTCCAAAATCTGTATGGTCCTCTTAGACTGACCATCCGTCTGGGGGTGAAAAGAAGTACTAAACGTCAAGCTCATCCCCAAAACCTCCTAAAAACTCTACCAAAAGCACGATATAAAGCGCGGGTCTCGGTCAGAAACAATAGACATAGGCACTCCGTGTAACCGGACTATCTCTCTAACATACAATCTACTCAATCTGTCCACCGAATCCTTCACACGGATGGGGAAAAAGTGTGCAGACTTTGTCAACCTATCAACCACAACTCAAACAACGTCGTGTCCCTTGGGTGATCTAGGAAGTCCCGACACGAAGTCCATCGTGATGTTCTCCCACTTCCACTCTGATATTGGTAATGGCTATAACAATCCTGCTGGCCTCTGATGGTCTGCCTTTATTTACTGACAAGTGAGGCACCGAGAAACAAACTAAAGTACATCCCTCTTCATTCCCGTCCACCAAAACTGATGGCGCAGATCATGATACATTTTAGTGCCTCTAGGATGCACTACAAGGCGAGAATGATGACAATCATGTAGTATATTAGCACGGCATGACTCTGGTACAAACAACCTCCCAGCCAATTTCAAATTCTGATTTGAACTCACAGCCCATCCCGTAGTGTCCTCTCTACTAGCAACATGATCCCATATCATCTGAGCCTCCTTATCCGTCTGCTGGACCTCTAGCACCCGTGCAACCAACGTAGGTCGTAAAACTACAAAAAATAGGGTGGCACCCCTCACTGTCTCCCCGAGACATAGATCAAACTCCATAATCTCTCTAAGCATGTCCCACTCGTGTATAACCACAGAAGCTAACGAACCATGAGATCTCCTACTGAGAGCATCATCCACAACATTGGCATTCCCTGGATGGTACTGCAAGTCAAAGTCATAGTTTTCTAACTGTTAGGGTTGGTATATTGAAAATCATATTTTTAGTATTTAATTTTATTTTAATTAATATTTTATTTTATAAGAATATTTATGAGCAATATATGTGTATCATTTATTTGATATGCATAGATGTCTAATATTCTGTATAGTATTTAATCTGGTGTGTAGAGTACGATTTGCACACTGAAAATCAGATTTTAGGTTCTTGCAGAATATAAGTTTATGTTCACAGTTTAGATGAAAATGGACATACCATCGGTACGACTGTAGCACAGAGTTTTAGTAGGCTTATCTTTGTGACAGAGAACAGATAATAGTGTCGTCTATTATTCCGACTCTCTGTGCTAGTACACTTTGTGTGCATTGAACGGAACATTTGGTGTAATTAATTTTGTATTGACTATATAAATTAATTCACTTTCCAAGGTTATTATGAATAATACTTATTCTCTTAATCTTGAAATAATTATTAATTTTATTTAATATTCATTATTTTGATTCATTAGATGGTGTGATCTTATATGGCTCTATATTGCCGGTGAATTGGATAGCGGTATTATTTATATGGCAAGTATTAATTATTAATGGAATTCACATCCCAATATATCGGGATTGATGATACCCCCTTAAGGATACTTATAAATTTTGACCGGGCCAAATCATACAGGTGGATTTAATTATTCGGCGGTCAAATAAATTAAGTGGAAGGGCTTAAGAAATATCAAGAGGCCGATTAAATTAAATTGTCAGTAATTAAATTTAATTTGCGGGTATTGAAAATCTTAACGTGGAAGAAATGGTAAGCATTTAATAACATGAGCTCAATAAAAGAAGGTCTTAAGATTATGGGTCAAAGTGCAATTATAGTTCTTTGGTGGTGTGAACTGTAATTCAGTATTTTATGAAAATTACAGAAACCGTTGCATGTCTTTCTATAATTGCAGAAACCTCTAGTAAGTGTCTGTGTTCCACTGGAAGTCTAACTTATAATTACTCTCCAGGTCCCTACTGTAACCCTATATATATGCGGGTAGACTGAATCAGTTTTTAATGATTTTTATCATTATTATTATGATATTCTTTTTGTCTTTCAAGACTTAAATATATCGAGATTTTGACAGTACAAGTTCTCGAAGGATCGTAGCCCACACTACGTTCGAAGATCGCGTAAGGGAATACAGTAGAAGATCTGACTGGAGTTTCAACTCGGAATCAATTCGTAGTTGAAGATTAGATCGACAAGAGGTATTCATCTAAATTAATTTTGATTGAACGAGTTTTATTTTGATCGTTCGACGTCAAAATTTTTTATTTGAAGCCCGTTTCGGTGTTTACTCGTCCAGTTAATTTTTATCGCAAATTATTTTATAAAAACAATAATCTTGACAGTATTACCTCCAACAATTGGTATTAGAACCATTTTATTTTTTGTTTACGGTTATCGAAGCTGAGTAAATTTAGAACTGTTACTAACTTTGTTTTGCAGGTGTTCTAATTCCGATTTTATGATCATTCTTTATTTGCATGTTTGATTGAATGCGTGGATGATGATTTAATTATTTTTTAATCATAGGGGTTGACCGTGGTAGATTAATTAATTGTGAACTCTACGGAGGTATAAGATTAATGTAAAAATTATTATTTTCTGATTTTTAGTTCTTGTTTTTTTTTTATGTAATCGAAAAAAAAAGAATGACGAACAAGTGAAAGAACGAAGATGGTGGCAACCAGCGGTGGTTGGCGGCGGCAATCAGTTTTTTTTATTGCTTTGTAATATTTTTTTTTGTTCAAAATATTTTTAGGATAATAATAAAATAATAATAATAATAAAGAGGAGACTATTTCGGTAATGAAGCAAAAGCAGAAGGAGACTGTTTCGGTTGTGCGACTTTGATGCTTGAAATCAAAAACAGTTTTTGTATTCCCAAGAAATCCTGAAATAGTGGTGCACTGGTTCAGCCAAAACAGTGGTTTCCGCAATAATCCAAAGCCAAACGAGGCGCTGTTTTCCAACAGCAGGCTGAGGCGCACTGTTTTCCATAAAAAGCGTCCCATTGTAGCGGTTTTCCAGGCGCTGTTTGTGTGATCTCTAGGCGCAAATTCCAGGAAAATCACCGCAGTTAATGGGAATTACTGGGAATTAAAAAAGGCAAATCCCAATCTGTTCGGTGAAGCAGCAGTGTTTTACAAGAAGCAATCCGGTTTCCAAGGCAACACAGGGCAGCAGGCTTCAAACTGTTTCAAGCGCCAATCATGGCGCAATTCGCGCAGCAAGTAGCCCATCCAAGTGCAAACAGTTCCCAACGCAGCAGCCATCAACCAAACTGTTTCGGTTGTTTTTGTTTTGAAGCTTCAAACAGTTCCAACACTGTTGCGCTGCGTGCACCGAACTCAAAACGGCACTTAAGCAAATTCCCAAAACAACAGTGCCGGTTTCCAGCTTTTAATCCCAGCCTATTTCAAGCAAATTCCACAAGCGGTGGCACAATTTTTGTGGAAGCTTTTTTTTAAAATTCAAATCAAACACTGCAGTGGTGATATTTCGAAACAGTTTCAGTGCAACACTGATACTGTTTCGGTGCAAAGAAGTTGCATTTGGCCTTGAAACTTGAATTACAAAGCAACCGAGAGTCTTGATACAATTTGGACACAGAAACCTGATAAAGATTAGACCGTTAAAATTTATCTTTGAGCAGAAAACTGAAACTCTTTAAAGTTTCGATTCGATCATAAAATCAAAATATTTATATTTATCTTACATTTAATTTATTTTTATATATTAACTGCGTAGATGATAAATATTGATTTTATTTATTATGTTAATTTAATTAATTCGAATATTCAATTTTAATTAAAATATTTTGTAATGAAAAATAAAATTAAGTTT
>JAOTRH010228229.1:0-10266 GCA_034768845.1 Heliamphora exappendiculata
TACATGAAATGTTATGAAAAATTATTGTTTATTAAAAATACTTGCGGAAAAAAAATTACTCGACTGGCTGGCTAATGCAACCGTGCAACCACAGCACAACATGCATTGGTTGGGACAAGGCCGGTCCTGACCAATCAGAAGTCCTAAGTAGATACTTAAAAATAGGCCTTATATATTTTTACATTTGTAAATTTTTTAAAAAATTATTATAAAAATTTAATAGAATATAACGATCATATTGATTCATATTTCATCAATAATTAAATTACAATTAAAATAGTAACTAAAGAAAAGAAAAAATTATAATATCACAATAAAATAAACAAGTTGAATCAATAATAGTAAATAATCACTTAAATACTATTCTTCTGACATTTCTGATTGCAAAATTATTAATTAATGTTTCATAATCAAGTTTATCTACTATTTCTTTTTCAATATACAACATTGCCAATCTATTCAACATTGTCATTCTTTATTTTGGGTTTGTATTTCAATTTTTTTGAACTGGGCCCTTTTTTTTAATGAAATTTTAATTTTTTAATATTATACAAAATATAATAAAAGTTATTATAAATTTTGGGGTTCCATTTTTTTACCAAAAAATGGGAGCTCAAAACGATTGCTTTATTCTCTCCAAAAGAGGGCCGACCTTGGGTTGGGATGAAAATTTTGACCAATTATGAGGATAAAATAGTCCATGCATGATTTTGAGAGAGGGGCTCTATATATAGACATAGAGGTCTCCCAAAAAATTTATGAACCAATTCTATCCGATGTCTATAGGCTAGTTGGTTCAGTTATGTTAAGTAATGAGTTGGTTTTGGGTGTTAAAAATATTAAATCGATGTAGTCGATTTGGTTTTTGGGCTAAATTTTTTTTAAATTGATCAAACATAAGACCCAAAAGTAGATATATAAATCCCATAAAATATTATTTATATTATTTGTATACTTAATTATAGTTAAAAATGTGTAAATTAAAAATAAAATGAATAAAATTTAAACCGTTCAACTTGACATTTTATAAATAAAAAAAAAGCCGATCATAGATTAAGGTATATATTATTACTTTAGAATATTTTATTAAAAAAATGCTTGATTTAATTGAATCGCGGTTTTGACTCGAACCGACCTAAGTTTATTTTGAATTAGGTTGAATTTGTTCTAAAGCATAAATAGTTTAATTCTAAATTTAATATTTTAAAATCGGTTAGTTCTGAGTTAAGTTACAAATTAATTCAAATTGACCCATGCCAAGCCCAATATAGACGGGCTTTAAATGGCTTTGAACGATGGCTTTTGTTCACGTGCAAAAAAGGCTGACACAAGCCCAAACAGGTCAGCTCAAAGCTGACATTTTTCACAAAAAAAGGCAAAAAAATAGAGAGCCCAAACAGGGGCCGAGGCTATGGGCCTTGATTTTGTGTCCTTCAGGCTTCATGGATAGTTCCCATGGATTTTAAACTGGGCCTTCAAATATGGTCTGAGTAACCCATTGGGATACCTAGGAAATGAAAACCACATGTGATCTCAGCTGACAGGCCCAAAAGGATCGTTTGAACAAGTCACATTTTCATCATCATCAACAATAATGGGAGGGAGGCTTTAACCCATAACAATAGAAAACTAAACACGTTCATCATCGTGATTTTAGAAAAACTTTCATTCTTATTTTTCAAAAGAAATAATTCAGATTGTCAAGAAGAGGTGATCTACCGGTTGAAATCCATTCTCTAAAAAAATTTATTTATGCAAATTGGTTAAAGGATCACACCAAATTTTTTTTTTACGAAAAATCTTTGTGACCTACTCATACGTGGAATTTGTTTAAATTTATCACATTTTAATTTTGCCCTTATATTAACTCATTCTCTTTATTGTAGAGACTTAAAGGATATTGCAACCAAGCATAACTGAACTGTATAATGCTCAAGAAATTATAAATTTGCATAAAATCAATTATATATATATTTTTGTATAATTTAGTAAACTAATCTTATTAAAATATATTCGTATCATTGTAAAAATTTAGCATAATTCATTCTTATGATTTAATAATTTAATTAACTTGTAAATACTATTTAATAAAAATTAATAGTATTAATGAACAATACCGTCGAGATTCATACATGGGTTAATAAATATTAATAATATTAAACAATATAATAATGCGTTAATATATGCATAGCATGGGTTCATACCTAATTTGGTATTAAACAAAAATAATGTGGTTAAAATCGTCATTGGCATCCAATGAACTGCAAATACCACCTCGAACTAGGTTTCATAATCCCATGCTCTCTTGAACGGATTCATGTTCCAAAGAGAGTACCAATCCATCCTATAAAATGACAACTAAACTTGATATTAATAACATCAAGATTGATCATCCAACATAAGGCTTAAAATCCTTATTAAACAGTATTTAAGAATAATAAAATAAATAATTTAAATTATCAAAATAAGAAAAGAGTAGAGCTAACGTGTCATAATTGTACGTAATAAAGTACACAAACTAATATATCAAAGTGAGACCATAGTAGAGCCAACATGCCTAAGATGCCAAATCTAAGTTATACTAAGAGTGTGAGATTTATTATTTATTATTTTATTTTTTTGAATAATTACTACGACATTAATGTTGTATATAATTAGACTATTAATCCTCTATACAAGGACCAATAAAGATTAATAATAATCTTATCTCTCCTAAAATAACTTAATCACATTCAAATTATTTTTGTTACGTATTTAACAAGTCACAAATGTTTTTTTAACTCTTATGACATTTTTATTCCACTTTAAAAACATGATACAAATAATACTAGGATATGTATAATATCATTTAGTATCCTATGATATTAAAAAATCTAAACAATTACGTATTGATTCTCTTTCCTTTCCTCAATAATTTAATTCCCGACATCAAACATAACCTAAGTTTAATAAATTCAACGGTTAACAACTACAAATAAAGGAAGTCTTTAGGAATGGTCGAACCAAGGTTCCTGTTTTGACTGAAAATATTTTTATTAGAAAAATATTTTCAATAATTTTCAAAAAATACTTTTTATGTGTTTTGTCGAGACTTTGAACATGATTATGCCAGTTGATGTGGTAGTGCTAAAATTTGTGGTAAAGGTAGCAGTAGTGATAGTCACTCCCTGAATTTTGAACCTCTGAACACCCAAACTTTTGGTACCTATACCCTAGGGACGCCAGACCCCTGGGAGCCTTGGGACCTCAGAGCCCTAAAATCCTAGAATCTCAGAACCCTAGATCCCTAGTGTCACGCCCCAAATTTCGGGCCAGGTGAAACACCCAGAAACAACTAAACATACACCCAACCCGAGAATATACTTTCAAAATAAACTATACACGCAGTGTATATAAACGCTAAACGGCAACATTACATGGCACCAACGCCCGTAAAATATATTATAACATACATGTAACAAAACTAGTAAAAATGAATACTACAGCTCTTCTATATCTTCAGTACCTCCTGATCAATCAGCGTGACTGGTACATGAAGAAAAACAAATCCCACACCGTGAGCCAAAAGCTCAGCAGATTCTAAACAACACATGCAGTACATGCTAAACATGCTCGATAAACAAAGTGCAGTTTTTGACTCTCTTTCAAGCCATTAAAAACAATTTGAAAATCGTTTTAGATCATGACTCACCAGAGTCAAAAAACAATTTTTCACATGCAATGAGAAAGCGAGGATAAAAATCATTTGTCTACTCATTAGAGTCTTGAAAACGATTCGTGTATTATAACTCCTGTAAGCTGTTAATACAGTATTTCGACTCCCGTAGGTCGATAATATAGTTTTTAAGAAAATTAGTCTATCCGTCCCAAAATGCAATACATGCAATCCATGAACTCGTGCCTTTTCAGGACCTCGTTTCAGCCTTCAGATATCGCACAGTCACACACACACCTGTGCCTCATCAGGATCTCATTTCAATCCGTCAGATATCGCACACCACGCACGCAACTCATGCAACACATATCTTCACGGACTTTCACCGTAGAACTGCAGCCCCAACTAATGCATCTTCTCAAACTTTCACCGAAGGATCGCAGCCCTAAATACGCCGGCTTTCGCAGCCTACCACGTGCACCAGCTTTCCCAGCCTACCTCATACGCCGGCTTTCGTAGCCTACCTCATACACCCACACACGCACACGTGCATCATTAACCAGGATTTACATCTACTGGATCACAGATTCATCTAATTCATTTCATACACATATGCAAACCGAATTCAGGAATTAAAGTATATAACCATGTATCAATACGACGTTCCACAAATCACGTCACATGCCTATAAAACTCTAAATTTTAAAGTATAAACCATGTTACACATAACGATATCATCTCATGTAATTCACTTACATATTTCGTACATGATAAACATAGTTATAAATGTACAAACTGATTATAAAAGCACATAACCACATATAACTCTACACCACGACGCCATCTGTCAAAACTGACATCCTCTCACAGGGACGACCAACAACCCATAAAACCAGACCTAACCCCAAGGCCAACTCTCAACTCATAAACCCTCGGTTCTCACAACCAACACCTTTCCCAGAAAGGATCACAGGCGCAAACATGCCCAACGCCGCATCACAGACCCACGACGCTCACCCACGCCAAGACAAACCCCATAGCAAACTATGTACCCAACTGTTTACCAACAAGCCACATCTACCATGCACACCACCCCGGAGGACGATATTTTAAAACACACACGAGGCCACGACACGACCCCCGAAACTACCAAACAACCAACCGAACCCCAAAGGGAATCCATAGGTATTTAAATCAAGTAATTCCCATAAATTAATCAATCGAATACCATAGGACACCAATCGAAAACCAAAGAGCCAACCCAAAATCACAAACCACCAGGCCACAACTTCAGTCGACTGGACCCAACCCCCAGTTGATTGAAAAACACACTGGAAAACCACCAAACGCCGAGGAGCACTGTCCAGTCGACTGACCCTCGAGGTCCAGTCGACTGAACCCAAGAACACACGATCAAGTCGACTGAACTCATACGTTCAGTAGACTGAACACAACCCAAAAACGGTTCTAAGCTACGGGTTCAACCTCCAAACCTCATATCGAAGCCTCAAAACTCCCTTTTAACATCCTCAAACACATGCACATCCAGGCCTAATACTAAGATCTCGAAAGAAATTCTTGACACCCGATTCCATCGACCGAAACCAATAAAAACTCGATTTTTAACTCAAAAACTAACTTTGAAACAAATACAAATCTACAGCAATCTACCTGTTAAAAACACACATGTTTACCCATAGCACCCTTATACAGCAGTATGGTCTAGAATCCTACCTCGGTGAGTTTAAAACTCGACGCCGCGAACCACGTGCAAAATTGAGCTTACCCAGAATTGAAATCTGGCCAGATGGTTGTGTAGCCGATGACGCCAAACGCAAGGATCAGCTGTTGGATCGCAGAAAATCGAGCCTCGGGCCCCCGAGAACCTAGAGAGAAGGCAGAGAGAAAACGAGAAATTTACTGGAGAAGTTTTGAAAAATATCTTTATGAAATTATCTAACTCTAGATATTTATAGGCCTTCAAAATATTTTTTTTTGAGAATCGCGCCACAACGGCTCATAGCCCCGGAAACCTACCTCGCATGCATATTTAAGCCTGATCATGCATCAAATGTAATAAAACATGCTGCAATGAAAATACATAACGCGCGTCCGAAAACGCCGAAAAAAAAGAGTCATGGTCTCACACCTAGCCCTCTGAAACCTCGAGAAATTGGATTTCGAAACTCCTGGATCACGAATCCCTGGGACCCCGAATCCCTCAGACCCGAGAACCCAGGAACCTCGGATCCCCAAGACCCTAGAACTTTAGGACCCTGACAGACCCCTGATGTTTTAGACGCCAAAGACCTTAGGAACCTTGGAATCTAGACCCCAGACTCTTAGACCCCCAGGAACCCAAATCCTTGGGACCCTAGACCCCTAAACCCTTGGACTCGTGGACCCTTGTAACCTAGACTCCCAAATGCCTAGGACCTTGGAACCCCCGAACCCCGAACCCCTAGATGTCTAGAAATCCAAATTCGAGGGACCTTGGACATTCTAGACACCTAGGAGCCTGGGACTCTAGACGCCTAGAGGTCCCACCGAATTCTAGGACCCCAAAACACTATAACCCTTGACCCCCCGAAACCCCAGTACCCTAGGACCTTGAACTTCATAACCCAAATCCTTGACAATCCTGAACCTTCAACCCTCTAAACCCTAGACTAGCAGAGCTGGTGGTAGAATTGTAGTGTTAGTGATGATGACAATGGTGCGATGGTAAGAGTAAAAATATTTTTCACCATAAAAAGTAAAAAAAAAACGTTTTCCACCTAAAACAAATTGTTTTTCAATGTCTTGAAAAATATTTTTTTTTAATTTTTAATTTTCGTCTTACCAAACACTAAAAGATGCAAAAATTACTTTACAAAAAATATTTTTCATCAAAACAAAATGAGCTTAGATATTCTAATAAAGTGCACCACCAGAGAACTTGCCCTTCGTTGCCTTTCAAGTAAGGATGTTGTTTTTGCGTTTCATTTCACTAATCGGTGTTTGGTATTGTTAAAATTACAAATTTATAAATTATAACTAAAAAAATGTTATTATAACTTAAAATGAAAACCATAAAATGCTTGTTAAAATTATAAATTTATAGTTTGAAGTAGTACAATTTGTTTCTTATAATTTAAAATCACAAACTATAAATAACTAAGTATAATTATAATTATATATATCCTCTGCCTTTTCATTGAGATATAAATTAAAAACTGGAAATTTTTTTTGAATGGATACGTGAACCCACTAAGAGACAAGTGTAAAGCTAATTAGCTTTGGTAACCACAAAAAAAACTCTCACAAAAGAGTACGTTGGCAAAAATAAAATAGCGAAAAAAAGAAATAAAAAACTCTCACAAAAGAAGGAGAAATTTTTATAAAAAAAAGACATTAAACTTGCACACAGTCGAACATAAACACAGTCGAACACAAACTCCTACGAGAGGAGAATCCAATATTACATAAAACAAAAAAGATGAAAGAAAAATAACTTTATATGTTTCTGCTTCGCAACTTTCATTAAGAGAACCATTGCCTCTACCTTTACTTACAAGGTCAATATTTTACAAGGTCAATATTTCTTGACTAGATATAGTCCCCCTAATGTAATAAAATGTGGTTAATGGTGTCAGATTATGGTCCACGAACAGATCTAAAATTAAATCTGAAAAGATGGCGGCGAAGAAACATTTCTACTTTTGCATTATTTTAAATACCATTATTTTAAGTAAAAGTCTTTACCTAATAATGGTAAGGGTATTTTACACGTAGTATAAAATATTGGCTTTTTTCCTTCCAAAGTTTGTTGAAGAAGTAATTGTGTCGATATATATTTGTTTTTCTGTCACAATATATTAAAAACTATAAAATTAGGTAGAAATTTTAAATTACTAATGCCAATCAGGGCCTTAAACTAAAGTGACATGATATAAGTGGGTGAGACTGAACATGATAATACAATATATACACTAATTTTTTTACAAAAATATAGTGCAATACGATGTTTGATAATAGCTCGTATTAACCTCCATATAATAGAATGTAATTCAATTGAAGGTTTGTTTGTTGGATTTATGTGTTGGTATAGGTCCCATGCTGAGTTTATTTTTTATTTTTTTTTACATTGAAGGATTTTGTCGAGATAGAACCATGAGACATCCGAATGGGATTTATACAGTAAACAATGTTTCCAGTTTTGAAGGTTCTTATTACGTTGACAGAGATCGAAAAGGTTTCTGCTGAAGTCCATCTGCATAAAGCTCATGGAGCGTCCAATCTGTGTAGTTCTGAGGTTCGCAAAGTTTATATTTTTTTAAGGTTAAGACTTGTGTAAAGTATAAATATATAACCCATTTGTTTTCTCGATGTTTGTAATCCGTATTGTTCATACTGGGTCGATTTTTTTGTGTGCCCTACGAACATTGGTATATCACCGATCAACCACGTATATTTTGTATTATGCATATTTGTTTGTTTTCTCTATTATTTTGTCCACGTATCTGTTGCACAACAACCCAATTTATATTTCCACAGTTATAAAAAGGTTCATTGCTTCACTAAGTATTGAATTGGGAGGACAAAATGGTAAAAATAAAAAAAATAATCCCAACAATCCCTTATCTAAAAAATTTTAATACCAAGGCTGAAAAGGAATTAATTGATATACTCTACTTTTTCCAAATTTTTCCTTTTTACCTATTTGTGTTGTCAACAATGATGGCACGTTAGGTATTTACCTAGTTTTAGGCATGGTGTTTAGCACTTGTGAGACTTGAGAGGTTGGTTTTGGGATGGTCAAAATTAGCCCAAATAGCAGTTTGGGTTAGGCTTGAGATGCCATATTCTTCCCTAAAAGGCAATGCAATGCCAAACCTAAGCCCAACTTTATCGGTCTTATTAATTATAGTCATCCCATCGCGCCAAAAAAAAAAAAAAAAAGATTCTAGCTTTACCTCTAGAGGTAGAGGTATAATTTTGGCCTGCGGTCCACGAGAGGCCCAGAGCCCGCCTAAGGGTTGGCACTGTAACGGCCCTGTCTGGTTCGCCCGAGCCCAAAAAATCTAAGAACAGGCTTAGACTGCGCCTTCAAGCATGTGGGTTGGCCTGGTTTGAGGCATAAGGTACAGCCCGTTTGACCCAAATATTAATATATATTAAATAAACTATAAGCTAATATAATAAAATATAAACTTATAAACTAATAAAATATAAATTTATATAATAAACTAATAACTAATAATAAAATAATAAACTTATAAACAACTAATAAATTAATAAACTAATATTAGACTATAAAATTATAAACTAAGTAACTAGCAACCTAATAAACTTATAAAGTTATAAATTTATAATAAACTATAAATTTATAAAAAAAATAATAAACTAATAAATAAACTTATAATAAACTAAAAAGTATAAATTTAATCATTTATAATCTTATACAACAAGTCAACAAGTCAACAACTCAACAACTCAAAAAATAAAAAAATAAAAAAAACAGAACAAAAAAATAAAAAATCTGCAAAAAGACCAACTTGTGGATCAAGGCTGAAGCCCGAGCTCGAACTCCTTACCCCTAAGCCTAGCCTAGGCCTACCCATCCCCCAAAAAACTCAACCCAATTCAATTCGAACTTTGAGTAGGAACTTGCTGGGCTTAGCTTGTCGAGTCACGACCGGCCTGGGTCTGGCCAAAATTATACCCCTGTGTAGAGGTTAGAGAAAGAGAGAATTTTAATTAAACAAATATGGTTAATTGATAAAAAGAATAAGAATTATTTCTCTAGTATTACATATATACTATATTGTGGTGATAAAGAACAGGTCTTCATGATTAATATTACTGCACCATCATACCATGAAAATGACTTTGTACGATCTTTCTCTCTTTGCCTTTTTTTTGAATTTCTAAAAACGAAAATAGTTGAAGAACTTGGTAGTTCAGTAATCTTAACTTTATAAACTTCTTATTTGGTCAGCAATTCGACTTTTTCTAACCCCCTTTCCCCTCTCTCCCCTCCTCTCCAAAAAAAAAAAGATAGGAAATAATTTATTAAAAATGAAAATTCACCGATGACTATGGTATTCTCCCCCCGGCTTTTGAGAAGAGTTGGCTTAGGGGCACTTGTCCCCACTTGGGGTGCACCGATTAAGTGATTTTGTTGATTTGGTTAATGAAACTTACCGTACCTAGTGAATGATCCTACCCCACGCAAGAGCACTTATGTCATAAGAGAACTCGTGACTAGAAATAATTCTTGTGAATATTTCTGACATCTCTTCACACTAATTAATAAAAATCTTATTTATTTCATTATTTTGATTTTTTTTGTTTTTTTCTGAAGTCTTTTTATATGTTGGATTAAAATATTTAGTTTTTTAGTGTACGAAAAGAATCAACAAAATATAATAATTTAACTAAATAGTGAATTAATATAGAAAAATGCTAACTAAAATCTATTGAATTGTGGTTAAAAAATATATAATGTATAGATATCAATGCAAAATGTATTCATATGAAAAAATTGAGAAAAGAAAATAACTCTATATTTTCTGTCTATTGAAACTGTACAAGATATGGCCTATTTATAGGCGAATAGAGATAAACAA
>JAOTRH010228240.1:0-10265 GCA_034768845.1 Heliamphora exappendiculata
TTAAGGAAGGTATATTTGTTAATCAACGCAAGTATATACTAAACTTGCTTGGAGAAACAGGTATGCTTGGTTGTAAATCAGCTGAAACACCAATAGAACCCAACACAAAATTACAATTAGCCATACAATCTTGCCTAATTACTTCCATACAATCAGCCATATCTCCCTAATTTTCCAACAGTAAGTTAATTAATGAGGAATTTAGAAAGTATTAAAATCCATTATTCAAAAATTTTAAATATGCGATTTACATTTGGAAATACTTCCGGGAAGCAAGAAAATAGGTTGGTCCTTGGATAATGCTATTCTTAATTTAAGTATACACTTTGTCAAGGCCAAGTTCATGCATCAACTATCTAGTACAGAAATGTTTCTAAATTTCAATAGTTTTGCCCTAGGATAATTTTATTATTAAGTTAAAAGTCTATACTTTGTCAAGGGATTTGGTCTAAATTTGTATATCTAGTACAAAAACATGTTTAACTTTCAAACCTAAATGATGATGTGAGCCATAGTTGTCAAATTGGGATATACGCTGGGAACCGGTATCCCTTTTTCTTAATAAAAAAATGGAATTAGGAAGTTTGTAGTAGATATATGTATAGAAATCAAATATATATTATAAAAATTCTCAAATCCAAAATATAGTACTTTTTTAGTGGTGTGATCACATTGTCTGAAGGAGCTGGCCAAATATTCAAATTGTTTTATTCAGTACTTTGTTATACTTCTCCAGGTTCTGCATAAATATTGTTAACATTCAATGAAGTGACCTTAGCGCCTTACCATATTCATTCACTGATTTCAATGATTTGACAAGTAAAGGGTTTTCAAAAGACTAAAAAAGAAAACTTGGATGTAAGAAATTTGCAATGGTTTTGGATTCAACCTATTTCCAGTTACTGTGTTTTTTATAATTTGTTATTTATCCTTCTCGATATTTTTTAAAACCTCCTTTATGGGTATGCATTGATGTTTTTTCATTCTACACCCCCACATTCGATTTTCCAAACATGACATTTAATCACCGTATCCTCCATTCTTTTGCTATCTAAACATTTGTAGAAGACTTTTCTAGCTTCACTAAACAATTCATTGTTCTCTTTTTCTTTCTTTATTTCTTCTTTTTGGTTTATTTAAAACTTTTTTAACATATTCAACAACTTGTTTATCTAGAAAAAGGGTATCTCCAATTACTTTTAAAATATTTTTTACATATCTATGCCAAACATATACATTTTCTTGAGCCTCCTACTATCTATATGATTCAATGAAGAATGAACCCTCTTCTATTTTAGTTGGGAAAGAACGACGGAGTGCATCTGAACCTATTACAATTATTAAATGTATTGTAATTATAAGTTAAATGATTGAAAAGGAGATAGGATGTAGTGAAATGATTGGAAGTTATTTTTATGACTTGTAAATCGAATAGAAATGCGAACCATAAGATTCAGAGGCAATTTTGAATAGAGATTAATAAGCTCATTTAAAACATGTTGATGTTAGAAATAAATATGGAAATTAAGAATTAACTATAATCTGACGCAATTTGATGTCACCACATAGGCTCATAGGTGAGGCGTTTACATAGACAAAACAAGTTAACTATTTCATTGATGGTCAGTTCCCTCTTCTATTATATGTCAAAAATATCGGCGGTAAGATGCTTACATAGACAAAAAGTCTTAATATATGGTATTAACTGTCAGTTGCCTATTTTATTATTCGTCTATTCAATGATACATTCTCCCAAATATTTGAGCTTGCCTATCTGAATGCTCTTTTTCTGTCATCTTTTCCTCTTATGCTTTATTAAGGGTTAAAGAATCTATTAAGCCCAAAGTGATCACGTCGTCTTATCTTAATCAATGCCGAGTTTGATCTTCCTCTTTTTAGCATGACCCTCAATGTGACAACGTAGCTCTTCTTTGTTGGTGCAACGATTTACCTTCATTGCACAGAGCCAAATAATCCCAGTTGATCTTCATTCACTTCATGTATTTTTTTCACTATCTAGCTCTCTTTTTATTACCTTTCCTAAAATTTTGTGTGACCTTTTGAAATATTCTGTTTCTTTTATCACATTTGTATTTATAACTTATTCTCTCCCATAGTCTATCTAATATTCTTCAAAACACTATACCAAATTATAACAACCTCCATTGTATTTTTGGTGTGAACCAACTAGAAAAAATCAATATTTTATGAAGCTCCCAAAATATTTTATTACACTCCAACTAAGTAATTGGTTTATCCATACAAGGTGCCACATCAGATGGTATGCAAAGTTGGTAGCCAAATGTGGTCACCCTAGCATTGCTCATACAATTTTCACAATCACCATCTTAAAATGCTTTATTGCGTTGTTGCTTGTACTTTGAAAAAAAATAAAAGGAAGACTTTGAAACATTCAAAGAATTGGTGTTTTCTCTTTATCTTTTTTTTTTATTGGTAACAAAGAAATATTAGTAAAGATAGAAAAGAAGAGTAAAAAGAGATTGAAGGAAGATAAGGGTCCACCAAAAATGTAGAAACTAAAGAAAGAGAATACTTAACAATGGAATCCCCTTGAAAAAGCAAGAGCCAACATAATTCCAAAAAGTTTGGGCTTTCTTGTTAAGACCATACCCCTAGACATCAACCCTTAACATTTGAGCACAAGAGGATGGTAGCTCCCCTCCACATTCAATAATTGCTATAATCTCCACATAAAGCCTAAGCCCATGGTGGTGCAAAAACAAATGACATACTCTTTGCATTTCCTTTCCTTATTTAAGAAATGGTACTCAAACAGCTCAATGACCTTGTTAACAATTCGAGACATTATAGTTCCACTGGTTGGTTTCATCCGAGTTACACATTCCAAATCTCTATGGTGAAAACGGTTGAACTTAAAATCCATTGTAGTAACATCCTGTATCGTATCGACCTGGCAACCATGCAGCCTAGGTTAAAGAGATTACATCAAAAAAATCTCTCATCGGAACATGTAAGAGGCTTTTTTTTTCATTTAACTGGAAAATAAAGTTTTTAGTTTTTAGTTTTTAGAGTGGTTGAATTTAAAAGAATACCAAAGCAAATTCACTATATCTCAATTGTGATTAAGATTCATTATAATATGATATTCAAACAAAGATTTGAGTCAACCAGGGATCAAATTGGATTGAATCAAAAAATACGAATCAAGAATCTTAAGATTCTAATAACACAGATTGTAATATTTTCATAACACCATCCCAATATACGTCATCTGGATAATTTCACATTAAATGCAATCTAGCATTCCATATTAACATGGTTAATGTTGGTAACGACCATATCCATATCAAAGTTCTTATGGTTGAATTTAAAAGAATACCAAGGCGAATGAACCGTATCTCAATTGTGATTAAGATTCATTATAGTATGATATTCAAACCAATATTTGAATCAACCAGAGATCAAATTGACTTGAATGGTAAGATACAAATCACGAATCTTAAGATTCTAATAACATGGGTTGTAATATATTTTCATTACAACATCTCAATTTACGTTATCTAGAGCATTTCACATTAAATGCATCCTAGCATTACCACATTAACATGGTTTATGTCGGTGAAGTGCTCTCCCTATTCATTACTTCATCTTCTTGTAACAATCTACTTTTACTAGAAATAAGTTCAATCACCAAGTACAGCACAAACCTCAAAGGCCAAAGTTCAAAATCTCTTTCAGTTCTAGAAAGAAACTGGCTTGAAGAAATTTTCTCTGCTATTAGCAACATTTGGCAAAAACACTGCTCTCTATTTTGGATTATTGTAGATGAAGAAACATCAAGTCCTTTTCACATTGTAAAGAATCTTAGGGATCTTAAATAGTGAAAAAGAATAATAGAGGGACGGTAGTGTACTAATGCTAAAGGTCATGGGAGCTTATGTTGGAGAAATGATAGCCAATAAGGCACATTTATGTTGTCTTGTTTTGTTAGGCTGATAAGTCAAAGATCTCATGGCTCCCTTTTAGTTTGAACTTTGAACAGATTCATTAGGATTCCTTGCAACATGTGATTCTTTACCACATAGATATATGCTGGAGAAACAATAGATATATTTTCAAGCACACCTAGAAATCGTGTTGACACTTAAAAGACATGTTCTGTTATGAAAGTTAAATTTCAGAATATCATATACTTAAATGACACTTGGTGGGAAATTTTCATTGGCTTCAAACACGATCTATTTGGCGATCTTTTCCAAAGCAATATAACTTTCTTGGAAATGTGACATTCCAAATATGTCATTAAAACATTTCAAAAAGAAGATAGCACAAAGACAATTATATCAATGTAAAATGTGCAATGTGCTGTCATTGGAAATTAATATAGTAACAAAAATAATGAAAAAACAAGCAATAGTAGTATGCCTAACACTCATGGCTTGTGGAACTCCATCTTCTTTCTTCCCCAGTTGTAGGTATAAATGTTTAGAAGATTTATTTATTTCATACGTTTCTTATGTGACCTACATATATGAATTCCTTGCGTCAACAAGTTTTTTGTTGGTTAGTGTATGTGTCACTTGTCCTTGTCTATACTGCATAGATTGTAGATATAATAAACCTAGAAAAAAGGAATAGCCACTTTCCAAGTCTATCCACTATATAACTGGATGAAAGGTTATGCATTTGAATTGAAACTCCTATTTTCTTGTTGGATGTGATTTCTTGCCTTAGTTATGCAGTCTTATGTGTGCTTGCTTGTATTTATTAATAGGGAAATGCTTTAGCATTGTTTTATGTTGTTGGAGACAAATGTTGATTTTTTTAAAGATCTTGTCCCAAGTCTTTGGCATTACGATTTAGAAACATTATCAATTGAGAAGTTGGTTAAAATTGGCTCAAATTTATTCTACTTGTCTTTATTTACATAATATTTATTATACTAGTCAGTCTAATCGCTTCTCACTGGAAGGTGGATAATAGCACATAAATGACAAAAAAGTTAACTTCAATGCATATTTTACGGATAACAATACCCTTTCACAGATATCTATACACTTTTTGCTTATTGTCCACCCCCTAGACTGCCTGGAGTGGTTAGCATGTGCATGTGCACCATCTTGTTTTTCTTTTACTGTACTCCAGCAATCTCTGATCATATTTGAGTTATGTTCTCATTTATGTTGGAGTAAACTTGTAGCATTACCAACAGAAATAAACATACAAAGATTTGTGTTTTCTGTTCAACTTAAATAGCTAATCCATTTCTGGTTATCTTTCTAATTTGATTTTCTTGTTTCATTTACAGGGAAGCTGTGAGTTGCCAATATTGTGAAGGTAAATATTTGATTGTAATAATGATTTTCTTATTTGTGCTTCATTATTTGTTTATGCTCTCAGAATTTGATTCCACTTGGCAGTATTGCAAAGGTAAATATCATTGGTTTTTGTAGAGAAATCAATTGAAAGGGATGCTAATTACTGGGCCAGTATGAAGCTAGTCTTAGACATGCTTGTCTTATGAATCTTTCTATGACCACATCTAGACTTTGTTTGGTTGTTCAGTTCTAAGACTGAGTTGCTACTTTGATCAGTCTGTAAATCTTGAGGTATTTATAAAGTAAGTTGGGTGTGAATATAGTAGGAGCATGTGAGAGGAGGGAGAAGGAAGAGAGGTAGCCTTGCTACACTGAGAGAGAAGAGAGAGGGTGGGGCCACAATTGAGGTAGCCAGCCCGAGGTTGGGGGAGGGGCGGGAAGGGACGGGATGTATTACCATTAAGGTTTTGTTTGCATACTAAAAAGTCAGGTGTACTTAGATACAATTTAGGTGTTAATAGAATTATCTACAAAACTCCTTACAAAAATAGGGAGAAAGAAAAAAAGAAACTCCCTCAATATCTTGAGGAAAACAACAAAAGCCTCGGGAAAATTAGTGTCATGTTTAAAATAAAAGTTCTATAGAACATTTTCCATTTTTCTTTTTGATTATTCTCAAAGGAAAAAATTATTCTCTTTACGAACATAGGCGGATCCAAGTGGATCGCTCACTGATAGAGCTTAATGTAACCAAAAGAACATTCTTCAAACTATACACAAGTGACTCTATCCCATCAAAGGACATTCATTATGGTCCAACCAAATTAGCCACATCAAATATAGAGGAACTAAAAGCCGCACTCTTCTCCTATATCATGCCACTCTACCTCCGGTTTAACTGTTAAAACATTGAACACCTTCTCAAAAAATCAAATCAATTCCCAAAAGCACCATAACAAAACCCAAAGTTCCCTTGGGAAATCATAATGAATAAGAAGGTGGGAAACATACTTCCCAACCTCCTTGTACATGCGACATTAATTAGTCAACACCTCACCCTTCTCTTGTGACTTGACCTATGAATCATAAGGATCTTGCCATTGTAAGGATCTTGCCACGTGAAATCGACCATATAAAGAACACAAATTTTGAAGGAACTTTTACCTTTCAAATACTTCTCTATGGAAAAGAAGCTCTCTTACAACCCAACATGCACCTATAGAAAGAGTTCAATACTGAATCTTCCACTACATTTGCTATTCCATTAACAGTATACACTCCTCTCTCTCCTCTACTTGTAGTATTATTTTTTGATGAGTAAATAGGACTTTATAAGAGGGCATTAAGGTAATGCCATCCATATACAGGATTGGAAGACAAAAAGACCCCCAAAAAAATGGAGGTAACATACAAAAAACTCTACAAAAAGAGTTAATCCACAAATAACGGCTTTATACAGTTCACCATATCATTAATAGGTTGTATTTTTCTTTTTAGATAACCAACTATACAAAATATTAAAAAGAACACCATTCAGTCAATGCGTCAGAAGCTCAACCCCATCAGACAATTTTCCACTGTGCGTAACCATAACTACATCGGACACAGAGGTGTCAATAGCGACACCGCCTCCCACTCTTTGGTACTCTCCTGCTTTTACACCCCAACAAAACTCCAACAATCTCTTTTCAAAAAATTCAGCCTATGCCAAGAAGCAACAATGCAAAAACCTATAGTTCCTTAGCGAGCTCATAATGGATAAAAAAATGATACTGACTCCCCCACCTTATACAAACAACACCACTATATTAACACCTGCACCATTTGAATAAGGTTATCAATGGTGGAAATCGTTCCATATACAATAGACAAACAAAAGAACTCCATCTTTGAAGGAGTTTTTACCTTCGACACATTTCTCTATAGAATGGAAATCCTCCTGCTCCCTTCCAAACACCTAAAGAAAGATTTCACAGTTGTGGGTATAGGGTACCCAGATGAGCCGAAGTTTTGGTAGAGGTTGAGAGGATGGTAGTGTACAACAATGGTCAGTGGCTACTGGCGGTGCAGCACGTGAGATTTCAAGAAAATCGTGGTGAGAGGGGGTGGCAGTGGAGAGGTTAGCCTAGCCAAAAATATGAGAAATAGAATTACTTTATGGGATTAAAATTACATGAATCTCCTCTTCGAGAGTCGAGTATCGGCTCCTTTATAGATGGAGCCAAAGGAGTGGTCAACTCACTTGACCATGGCCCCTCCTCGTTGGCTCGACGGAGAGGATGTTATAGCCTCCTTTGTAGGCTCTTTCGTGGTCTCAAACCTTAGGAATTTGTAGAGTTGGTAAGTATGATATATAGGGAAGCATATTAAACAAATTATTAGGTAATAGTAGGTGTGATTTGAACTCTCAAATGTCGGGTGTATTGGTCAATATCCCCCCCCGCCCCCTCTCTCTTTCTGTGACTAGTTAAGATGGTGCCACCCTCAACGAGGGTGACTCGTTAACAAGCCCCTTGCTTTAGCCCCTAAACCACATGCCTCTTTTGATCCTGAGTTCAGGCACCTAGGCTCTCCTCCCAGCGTAGGATACTATGTTTATGTTGGAGGTGTAGAAAAATGCTCCGGAGGCAAGCATAAAGCTAAAGGGGAGACAGGTGTCTTAGCCAATGCTTCTCTTTCTATGACTAATCAAGGTGGAGCCGCTCTCGGGGAGGGTGATTTCATTGGAAAACTCCTTACTCTAGCCCTAAACCACATGCCGCCTTTCGTCCCGAGCAGAGATGCTTAGGTTCTTCTTCCAGCATAGGCCATGCTGATGTTGGAAGCATAGAGGATGCCTTAGAGGCAAGCATAGAGCTAGAGTGGAGCTGAGATGACCTCACTTGTTTGAATGCAAGATAGCTTACTCATAGGAGGCAAGAAGCCTGGATGACTTGCTTGTGGGCGTTGACGTGGATTTTACTGAGATGCCACATAGCTGAGAGATGACCAGATACTCACAACAATAAACCTCCTTCTACGGTCTCGTGTCCAACTAACTAAATCCACTCCATCACCTATGCTTCTATGATCATACAAATGCTCTAGCACGGGCAACAACAACTGATCCTGCTCCTAATCCTATGCATCACTCCTCAACCCCATGTCCCATAAACAATAATTAGGAGCACTTAAAATATGATCCAAAATTAGATTATCTATGTCCAGGGGTAAAGAAAAAATTCAAGGAACCCTCTCTAAAAGTTCACATTATCACACCAGACATCAAACTAGAGGTTGATCGCAAACCACTCTTCGATCTCCCGGTGAGTTGCATGGGAACGAAACACTGGGGGTTATATATGAAGCATTTGAATTTACCCTTTATGTTGGAATAGTTGAAAGTCTTCTTATTAGGGGATTTTTTTTTTTCTTATCAACATAGAGTTGGAACTTAACCGTGTAAGTTGCGAGTGGACCAATGTGAAGCTTTAGCTTCGTTGCCGGCCATAGCTCCTAGTCTATGTCCTTGGGTCATGCTAATTGCTGTAGTTACCAAATAAATACCTTTATGTTTAGTACCACTAGTGGTGTATGTCGATCTTAAGGGAACTTTTGATCAAGTTTCCACTCCCAATCTCAAACAAAATATGCTTAAAGAACTTATCCCAAATTTTAACGAATCTTTCCATAAGCACTTGCTATAGGGATGTGACACTTGAAAGGTACCCCAATCAGTAATCACCTCTCAAGAAGTTGTACTTGCGCTAAATAACCTTTCTCCACCAACTATCCCTATCTGAATAATATATCCACAGCCATTTCCCTAACAATGATCTATTATTGAAGGTAGTTAGCCTCCTAATCCCATGCCCTTCCTTCCTCCACATGAGAGCAAATTGTAATCCCTTCCACCAAATGAGTCATCCCCAAACCCTTGAGATGGTTGTAAATGTCTTTTCAATTAGATTACGTAATCATACTACCAATTGTCCATGCCTAAAGATAGTTTAAACATAATTTTATCATTAATTAATTTTAACTAGTGAATAATTTTCTTAATTATTTAGACTAACAATGTATTAAAAAAATTCATTAGTCTCACTCTTAATTTCTAACTATAAGCAACAACAAATATATATATATATATATCAAAATTAAAATGCATTAAAGTAAATATTTTGCTACTTTTTATGAGAGAGAAAGAAAAATTGAATTTTGAATAGAGAGAAAAAAATTAGATTTGGAATGAAAGAGATGAGAGTTGGTTAGTAAGAGAGGAGAGAGAGATTAAAGAGTACAAAAAAAAAAGATGTAAACAAATCTTAGCCTATGGATATACCACATAGACAAATATCACATCAAGAGTGTTGAATTTTGTAATATAGATTCTTATAGTATAAGTTGTATTAATATTAATATATTTATTTTATTTCATGCATACGAAGCGTTTGAGCGTCATATTTATAGTTCATGTTGAATCTCATTCTCGATTTGATTTGATTCATGATTCACACAATTGGGATTACGATTCATGATTTGGCAACTATGTTGATGAGATACAAAAGTGGATCCATGACCTCAACTTCTCTCTCCTTCCTTTTTATGTTTGTCCATAAGTCATCTACTGATCCTGTTTTAAAAATAAATTTATGAATTGCTTTAGGCTGGAATGATAGTATTTTATACCCCAAGGTCTTGTTTGATTCACAGACAAATTGGGATTGGATTATACAACTTTTGTAAAATCCAGTACGGTGTTTGTTTGCACTCTCAAATCTTGTACACAATTCATCTTAACCAATTTTGTTCCCCTTTGGCCATATAGCTCAATCCCATATATTGGGTGGTATTGAATCCTGGTGAGAACCGGGTTGGCAGGACTAATATTTATCTTCTCATTTTGTCCTCAGTTCACCAAATATAAGTTTTCAAAGGATGCCTCCCTCAGGCACCAGATACAGTTGGTGGAAATTGGATTTTTTT
>JAOTRH010228251.1:0-10265 GCA_034768845.1 Heliamphora exappendiculata
AGACTCTGGTGGAAATAGATCCTTCAACAAATACCCAATTCGTTAGACATGAAAAGGTGTGGAATTACACAATTGCCGACATCACTCTATTGGCGTTTGGGACTAGCTTCCCCCAAATCTCTTTGGCTACCGTTGATGCCATACGGAACCTTGGGGACTTGTATGCTGGAGGTTTGTTTCACATCCTGGCTCTCAATTTAGTGTCTATTCAAATATAGAGAGGGATTTGCTTATCTGCAAAAGTAACAATATAATTCGGAAATATGCGCCTTTCTTATTGAATTACTTGTGATGCCCATTGTTCTTCCAAATTATCCCACCCAACTTTTGTATATCTCTATGATCCAGGCTAACTTTCTATGCTCATCAAAATCAGTTACCATTACCATCATAATAATATTTTTCTTTATATTGTGTCTGAAGCTTTTTTGTTTCCCCATTTTGTTCTTGGTACCTTGATTATTGTTCTTTGTATTTTTACCATGTTGTTTGACTCTAGTCTATGATTCATACTTTCTTAGAGTCTATTAAACTCTCTCTCTCTCTCTCTCTCTGTAATTATATTTTTCTTTATGTCTTTTAAATTTAACTATCGATGGTGAACTGATTAAACGCTGGTCCGTTGACTGTCCTTTATTGATGCAACCAACTTGTGAACACAGCATTGTTATGTTAGCTCATCTGTCACCATATGGTGATTTGCTTGTTCACTAACCTTGAATGTATTGAAAGAAATGTGGAAGAACTTCCTTCCAGCAACACCCCACCTCACCCTATTCGCGCACACGGAAAAAATGCAGCAGCATACATTTGCTTGTATGCATATATGTAGAAACTCAATGTTATCTATTACAGAGGTCATATTTGTGAGCTTTGGCTAACTATGTGGGTCCAATCAGAACTGTTTGTGATTGAGATGTAAACTAAATCCCTCCTGCATGTTTTGGTAATGAGCATTGCTTTTTAGGCCAAAAATGGGCCTAAAGCAAACTGATGTTGCAGCATTCACTTGGACACTGGTGGGGACCACTAAAAAAACCATCCAATATATATTAACCAAATTAATAACTTTCGGTCTTCTTTTCACTCAACTCATTTTTCATTGGCCATTAGCTGGTGAATAATTGTTTGATGTTTATTGACTATATGTTTTCAAGAAGCGCATCTTATTAAGTGTAAATGGATCGATGTAAATCAACATCTGAGTGCTCGCTGATTACTTCTGGGAACACTTGCATGCCACTTTTGTTTCATGTTGCCTTGGAATATAAATAAAATTAGTTTAAGATCTTACCTTTGAGCTTACATTTGTAAAATCTTTAAAAATCTACTTGATTCACAGGTTTGGGTCCTGGAACACTTGTTGGTTCTGCTGCATTTGACCTATTTCCCATTCATGCTGTTTGTGTTGTGGTACCAAAAGCTGGAGAGTTGAAAAAGATATCAGATGTAGGAGTTTGGCTAGTAGAGCTTTTTTGGTCCTTTTGGGCTTATATTTGGTTATATATAATCTTAGAGGTGATATTTCGTAACTATCTTCTTGATTATGCGATCTTGGTTTCTCCCATTGTTTGTTTTGATTCAAGAAATTTGTGGAACAATTATGGTGCTCGATACGGTATATCCATTCAACAACAATGATGAAACGACTCTTTTGGTTCATAACATACGGCTTAAACTTCTAAGTTCTAGTCCATATTTTAATGGATCTCTCTCTCTCTCTCTCTCTCTCTCAATTTTTAATGTGAGGGACCTGAGGGTTTAAGGTGATGCACCTATGTCGCATGTCTACTGACCCATGTTTTTCATATGTTCTTGCATATGCAAATAATACACTCGTATGTATTGTTTTACTTACTAAGATGTGATTGGTTTCTAGAATGTTTTTGGATTTGATTTACTAGATGGGAACCAATTCATACCTTTGGAGCTCTAATTAGAAGAACATATCAATAATTGAGTGTACTTGCATTGAGAGAACTGATCGATGTAAAGAACAAAATATTTGTCATTATTTACATTTTCCAGCTCTACTATTCCTTGGCCCTAGTTGTACAGCGTATTGCATATATCACTATGTGTACAGAGCAGAAAATTGAACATGTTGGACATGTGCTAAACGTTGTGCTCAGGCTGAGAAGTCAACATGCGATTACTTTCAATTTTCAAATATCTTTTATTGAATACTTGCCTTCAATTCATTACTACATACTACTTTGTAATTTCCCCTTTGGCTTGTGCTCTGAACTCTGCACACAATAATGCACATGCATATCTGTAGAATGATTGCAAATGATATTATCTTCTACAGTTTGGGGCATGGACTCTCTAATGAGAAACAGGTTGATCAGTTCCTTAAAATGAAGCATTTCAATTGATGTTGGAAACAATAGCTGAATTCTTTTACATTTTCCACTTTCAAGCATAAAAATCTTTTTGAACATTTAAGGACACCCTAATTATTTACTGTGGCTTCACATAACGAGAAATTAATGATTAAAACTTTCTCGGTATTTTGCAGGTATGGACTCCAAATGTTGTAACCCTATGGGAAGCCTTGTTGACGGTGCTCCAATTTGGGTTATTGATGATACATGCTTATGCTCAGGACAAGCGTTGGCCCTACTTGTCTCTTCCTCTGTAAGTTAATTAGTTAGTTTATCTTTCATGCACATGTGTTTTGCTCGTACTTTATTGATGGAAATGTTTTAATTAATGCATTGACATTCGGCTTTTGATCTGTTTTATATAACTCAGTCCAAGAACTGAGAGACCAGAAGACTGGGTGCCTGAAGAAGCTGCTTCATTCAAACGAGACAACAATGTCCATGACGAGTACTCTGAAATTCTTCAAGTTGGTGAAGCTGAAAGTATTAACATGGTTGATATTTTTTCTATTCATTCAGGAAATATGACAGGTAATCTTGATACGCATAAAACAATAATTAATGGAAGTCTATTTAGATACTTCTAGATTTTAGTTGTCTTCACTAACTAAATAAAATCCTTCTTAGAAATTCCTCATTTCCAGGAGAATATACAGGAGAAAAGGCAAAATGACACACCAGAAAATGGTTTACCCTTAACAACTGAAATAACGTAAAAGAAAGACAAAAGAGGGCAATGGGGAAAGAGATTATTATGCTGGAAAGAATGTAAAGAACAAACAAATAGCCTAACTCCATCAGAAGCACTCAAAATAGTTGTACCTATTCTTTGCTAGCAAATCTATGTTTTAGTGGCCTATTTTGGTGAACATGATTTGGAGGTTCCAAAAGCTAAAGCACTCTAATCAACCTCTATTCCAATGTGGCTAAACACACAAAAGCTGGACATGTATTTGATCGTGAATGGTAAAACAGTCTCCTATGACTAGACTATGGAATAGACCTCTGGAATTACATTCGTTATTGGCTTCAGCAGAGTATGCAGTTGTGCTTTACTATTCTCCAGAGCCATACATCTGCAGTGAACTTGAACCCTCATTTGTACTGGGAGCTGGAAAGGGTGAACAATATTAATTTTTTCTTTTGGTAAAAAACCCGACCATTAAATATTCATGAATTCTTAGTTCTAATTTTGTGAGGGTTGATGAAGCAATGTGCTTCTGCAGAAAAATTGTTTGGAACCTGGAAGTAGCAGAAAGTTAACTTCTTCTCAGATCCCAAAAGAATAGTCAAGACATTTAAAAATGGAGAAGTCTTACCATTCTGAGGGGCAGACCTAAATTGACATGAGATGTTGTATTAAGAAAAGATATGAATCTATTAAAACTAACTTAAGATATGGCTCTTAACATAATAGAATGGCGTGAAAAGATTTATGTAATCAATCTCAATTGATTGGGACAAAGGCTTAGTTTGGTTTGGTTATTGTCCACTTTGGGCTAGACCATCAGCTTTAAAACATTATTACTAGGAAGGGATATAAGCTCACTAATATACCTCAAGTACATTTCTTACCTAGCCGATGTGGAACGGAATGTCATGTTCTCCCCCATAGGTCATGTGACATAGTGTTGCATAATGTAGCATTTAGCTTTGCGCAACAATTTTCTCCTGCTTGTTGGATTCAATAAATGTGGCCCATACAGACTCTAGAGATGGCTCTCACCATGTGGCCCACACTTTGTAATAGTGGCGAAGCTAAGTTGAGGCCTAGGAGGGGCATCGCCCAACAAATTATTGTAAAAACTCTGTATTATATAACAAGTAACAACCATTCAATAAATTAGACCTGTTGGAGGGTTGGCCGCTGTAAAAAAAATTTACCTAAGGTTTGGCCCCCCCAAGTTAAGCTTCTGGCTCTGTCCCTGCTACTTAATTTTCCAATATTGCATTGCACTATTGTTTACTCTATAGGTTTTGACACCTTGCCATTAAAAACCCTAGAAATCTGTCAGTTTTGTTTGAACTTGGGCAGAAGTATGAAGAAACGTGTCTTTATGCCTTGTTCAAAGATCATGATATAGGTCTTGATTCTTTTGAGAAAAGACAATCTGAGAGATGGCAACAGATCGGACTTATAGACACCTTCATATTTGGAGGAGCCTATGGATTCCAATTTGTGATTACAGTATATTGAGAGCCATTCAAAGATGGTACCAATTTGCCTGTCTTGGATGCATATTGTAAACAACTGCACTACGGCTTCAGAAAGTGTGGGCAAGATCACAAAGGATCTCATTAGCAAATTTATGGCATATCATTTTACACTGCTGTGAAAACCATGCAGGAGTTAAGTTGTACAAACTTTAGTGATTCTTGAGGCTAAAAACCATATTTATGCCCACATTGCATACTGAATGATTGAGAGGAAACATCAATGAGATAGCAAGTTCTATTCTAATCCAATACCTAATCTTGTTCTCTGTACTTCTGTTGTTTTTCACAGTTAATTCAAATCTAATATCTCTGTTTGAAAGTATAACTTGCAGATCCTGTGTTTCAAAGCGTGCCTGGTAATGATCTAGATGAATCCTCCGATACAGATGTTATCACAAAGATTGCTGTTGAAACTCATGTGCTCTCAATTTGGAAGCAGCAATTTCTTGATGCATTCATGGTAATCTATTGCATACATATCTTTTGAACTCTTCCAAAATTTTCATCGTAAGTGGAGCAAAAGACACTCTTTTAAGTTTAGGCATATCATTAGTTCATGGAGTGGATACTTTGATCTCTCTTTATTGGGGAAGGATTCATGTGAAATTTGGTTCAAGAAGCTTATATACACCTTTTTCATTGGAATAAGATTGATAGTTTGTCAAGAAAAATACGTCTTCTCTCTTTTATTTGCGGTGTATATTCGCATTCATTATTTGATTCTCTTGCAGAGCTCTATTTGCCGATAAAATTTACTGCATGTCTGTATGTTAGGAGAATTTGGGGCCATTAACTTCCAATCTACATTTTTATGTCAGGCATGGCATTTTCCAATCATTTCTAGGTTGCATGGAATTGGAGCCTTTAAACTGGAATCAGATGTCTCCATGACACTTCCATGGTTGGGTTGTTTATTTGTTAAAGAATATTTTGATAAATATAGATCTTAGACACTGATTTGACATAATTGACAACAGTGGAAGCTAGATTTTGAATTCTGAAAGATGATTTGGATTAAATGAAAAAGGTGTTCCATAAGATTGGAACCTCAAATTGTGGCCAACTCTATGCAACCAAATGCAGTTTTAAGTTGTTAGCATCATGTTTTTGTATATCCACCTTTCATCTTTGTCTAAAGTGTATTCATGACTTTCTAAATTCACTGGATAGTGTACAGATCTTTTTAAAATTAAGAAAGTGGTCATAATTTCTTCTTCTTCATCCATTTCTCTTAACAGTTCGAAAGCACGGAAGCAAGAAAATTGAATAATATCTACCTATGGCTTGCAAGAATTTTCTGGCAGGCACTCCTTGCACCATGGAGACTTATGTTTGCTTTTGTGCCACCTTATCAAATTGCTCATGGGTGGATTGCCTTCATCTGCTCCCTACTTTTCATCACTGGGATAGCATACATTGTCACACAGCTCAGCGATCTAATAACCCGTGTCACAGGTCTTCCTCTTCAATGGAGATAAATCCCAAGCTTCTTAATTCTCCAATAATATTATTTCTCTGCATCAAGTCTAGCTTGTGTATGTAAGTATTTCATTTTTATGTTTTTTTCTGTTCAGGAATAAATGAATATGTTATAGCATTTACTTTATTGGCGAGTGGAACCTCATGGCCAGACTTAGTGGCTAGCAAGATTGCTGCTGAACGCCAGACAACAGCGGATTCTGCTATAGCAAACATCACTTGCAGGTTCATTTCCTCAGTTTCCAATACAATTACCCTTGCTACATTGTCCGTAGGATTAGGTATACTTTAGAATTTCCACTTCTTATAGACCAGCTCATGGAAGTCATTCTCGAAATGTTAGGATAGTGAGGGACTGAGGGGTTGAGCTCCCATCAAGACATCATTTTCTGGGCACAACGATGATCCGAGCCGTTCATCTCGTAAACACTGTGAAGTTGCAAAAATTCAGCTTAATCAAATATTGATACATATATGAACCAATCGCAATTTGTTTTTCAAAATAGAAGGTTTAAGCTTAAATTGAAATGTTTTAAGTTTAAACCGTTCAGTTTATAAAATAAAATACGATCTGTTTGTATACCTATCTATCCAATTAAACTGAATTCCAGATAGATGATCTTCTTGGTGAAGTATACAAAATGCATGGTTCGAAACATCATTGTGATACCACTTCAGATCCAGAAAATGAAGTCTTAAAGAGTTCGAGTAATGAAGGGGGGGAGTCTTAAGGGGAGCTTATCCTGATTGTGAGTGTAGTGAAGACAACCACCAGCTGTTAACTTGGGTAGCGTCACCTACTATTCTAAAAGGATAAGGTGCCTGGTTCAAGTCCCAATTAACTTGAATAAAAAAGTTAGGAGTGTTGTTGGGTTGATACAAAAGTCATATCATGTTATGATTGTGAGTTAACCAATAGTTAGTTAACTCAATATAAACCAGTGTTGGATTAGTTGGTGAGTTGTTAGTTGGTTACAGGGTTATTTGATGGATGTTGGTTAGTTGGGTATATATATAAATACCATGTGCTGTGTAGTGAGGGTTCGTTTTCTGATTTTTCTTCTAATTTGACTATTTCCGTCAAGTAAGAGATTTCTTTTGCTTATCTTTTTCCTTAGTCATAACGTATCATTTGTTGGTTCCGTCTTAAGTGGGGGTCTAGTTACAGAACCTGAATTGATATTCTTGCCTTGTTTTGCTTTGTAGCAATTCGGTGAACATTTATGTCGGTTTTGGCATTCCATGGCTAATTGGTACAGCATACAACTTCATAGCATATAGGGAACCTCTGCGTATCCGGAATGCCGAGGGACTCAGCTTCTCTTTGCTTGTTTTCTTCGCTACTTCTGTAGGATGCATTGGAGTTCTTGTATTTAGGCGTCTAACATTGGGTGCCGAGCTCGGAGGGCCAAGGATATGGGCCTGGGCTACGGGCGTGTACTTCATATTGCTCTGGGTTGTTTTTGTTGTGTTGTCCTCCCTCAGAGTTTCAGGCATCATATGAAAAATGAGAGCTTCTTTCCCCTTTAATATTGTTTGCTTCACTTTCCCTATCTTTCATTGTCTGTATTTGGTTGTATTCATTGTATCTTCCATCGCATTACGAATACCATCATTCACTAGATTTCCATGATCAAACAGAAGCTAAAAATTCGCAACTCAACTTGATGAAGGATTGTCTCCTAAAGGAGAATGGATTTCACTTGAATGTCTTTGGTAATGTGGTTGGAACTATTCTTTTGAAATGGTGGGAGTTGGAATTCAATGTAGGGAACTTGGTTTTGAGCTGACTTGCAGTTGCAAGAGTAGAGCCTTAATGAGAATTCAAGCAGCCCATATAGCAACACTAAGGTTTCTTTGTTAATTTTAAAGGGTGAAGCAGGGGAAAGTACGAGTGGCAAATATAAAGAAATCTTTGTCCACAACTTGGCTGCTTCTAAATCTTAATTTTAAACATGTTTGGGATAGCTTGTTTTATGCGTATTTTTTTGTCTTTTTACAATTTTATTGTAAACGGGCATATTCATTTGAAACATGTTTGGGATACCTAGTTTTATTTTTATTTTTTTAGCAAGTTTTTTTCAATGTTATTATAAATGGACATACTTTTTTTTTTCTTCTGGTTACAAGTAATTAGAAATGTAAAAAAGGCATTAGTCAAAAAGTTTTCTAAAAAAGTAAGGAAAAAAATAGATTTTTTAAGTGAATTTTGTTCAACTTTATCATAAGTAGTTTTTTTCCCTGTCACGAGAAATTAAAAAAATCAAAAAATAAAGAGACAAAAAGATAGGGATATGTAAAAGCTATTCCAAACAAGGGCTACAGCCTTGCTTAATGCAAGGAAGTGGAAGTGAATACATGGGATGCAACCCTTGTTGATTTGGATGGAGAATTGGCTGACATTGAACTGAATTTTTGTTTAGTTTGTTTGGTCTATATATTTATACTAGTTTTTGATTTTCCATTTAGGGTTATTGGCACCATCATTCTCACAATTTTTTGCAAGTTGCACATTTCTCCCTTTAAAATTAAAAGTTGCACTTTGCAGCTTATTATTTTTATGAAAAAAATTAATTTGCCTCCTATAATATTAAAAGCACTAAAGTATCGGTTTGCACCATACTATTGCTTAAGTAAAACCTTTGCACTTTTTCATTATATTTTCCAATAATTATTAAAATTAAGAATGCATTGTGCAACTTCTACAAAATTGTGGTGTGTAAAGCGTAACTTCTAATTTTACTAGAGAAATGACAATCTGAAACTTATAAATGTTTTGAAATCAAAAAGTGCAACTTAAACTTGCTTCCATTGGTAATTGGCTTAGAGCCAGCTTTTATCTCTTTTTTTTTGCTTAAAATAAAAAAAAAATGGTCGAAAAGTAATATTTTCTCTTAGCGTGCTTAGTGACAAAAGCCTCCATTTTCAATCTTACCCGTGGTGCTGATGACAAAAGCCTCGACTACTGGCAGCAGTTTAGTCATTTTTGCCTAAAATTTTAAAAAAGATGGTCAAAAGTAATATTTTCTTAAAATTGTGCCAGTTAAAAAGGCCTCGGTTTCCAAGCTTACCAGTGACAAATACCTAGGCTTAAAATCACTTTTTAACTAATAAATTTTTTATTTATTTAACTTAAATAAAAGAAATCTAAATTACGAAATGAGGGCATGTGGAACAAAGTGTATAAACCCTTTCATTGATTGATATTCTTTGGAAAACTCTCGGTTAGATTTCAAACTAAAAAAGATGCAAGAGCTAAAAATAGGTTAGCAAAAGCATAATTTTTAAAAATTAGTCAAAATACGCATATTCTAATTCCAATACTTTAAAATATTAACAAAAAATAGAAAGCTTTCATGCTCAACAAAATTCAAGCCGATGATGGTACCCTGCCATTGGCACCAACGCAATGGAAGGCACTAAAATGGAGACATATCCTTGTTCAACCAACTGCTTTCAAAATTTAATTGGATCTATTAATTTAATCCCCAACGATTAATCATTGTGGGCATAAGCTGAACTTGAAATACTAAAAAAATATGCAGTAGTACTGTTTTTTTTTTCTTTTTTCTTTCAGTTACATGGGATTTGGCTATTTTTATTTGTTAGGAACATGAATGAAACACTAGGGGCCATGGCCCTTATAATTATTGTTAAATCATAATATTACACTTACCATATTTTTTAATTAATTTTACATGTAATTTGACATACCACTTTTGCATCCATTAGGTATTAATGAGACTCATATGAAAATTTTTATGCTACGAATACGATATGCAACAATGAGAATAGTAAATGTAGGGATGAGACTGAATCAGAAATCTTGAGAAGACTAAGATAGAGAGAGTTAACTCAACGAAAGAATTGAAGTTTAGACGGAAGAGAAAATACGGAAGAAATGGAACATTGCTATGTTTATTTATGTAATAACCCAAATTATTAATTTAAATTTATTATCTAAAAATTTAAAATAATATTGTAAAATAATAACAATAATAAAACAATAAAAATAAATACAATTAAGAAAATTGGTCAAAATGAAAAAAAAGAAAAAAAGACGCATCCCAGCTTCTTCTACACACTTCTCCACCTTTCTCCAATTTTCTTTTTGTTTTGTTTGTTTCTCTTTTTTTTTCTCTATTTCGGTGGCATCTTCTCAGCGAGAGAGAGAGAGAGAGA
>JAOTRH010228262.1:0-10264 GCA_034768845.1 Heliamphora exappendiculata
CGAGATATATATGTATATACAGAGATTTTAGAGGCTTCTTCTCGCGACGCCGGTGAAAGAAAAAACGATTACCACGATGAAGGCTACAATCTACAACGAAAAGATTTTTGTTTTGGAAAACTTAGAATTCAAGCTATCTCACTCTACACCCTTTTTTCTTGGATCTTGAGGTAGGTTTTGTTGTACTTTGGATTAAAATTTGTTATAGCGAATGATATTGTCTATTTTACATGGATTGAGATTTTAGGGTTTATATAAAAACTTATTTTTCGAATAAATGCCCTAATATTGGTAATATGTTATTTTTAAGCTTTAAAAAGAAAGATTGTGTGATGGAAATATATTATGCAAATTTAATTTGAAGTGTATGTTGAAATGAATATATTAGGGCTTCATTATGATTTGGAAAAATTGCATGTTTTGAGTAGATGGTGAAATTGGACATGTCATTTATGTGATAATGCGAAAGTTGAGCTAATTCAACAATTATGATATAAATGTACTATGGAATATTATAAAGGAAGTTGGAAGTTGGAAGTGGAAGTGGAAGTGGTGTTGGGTGATTAGTTTATGTTAATGTGTATGGGACTTGACTCGATGGGATTAAGTGCCCGGTGTGCGTGAGTGTGAGTGTGTGTGTGGTGGGTTGGACTTGGTTTGTTATTGGAAAGAAGAGGGGTACAATATATCTATCGGTGAAATATCATAAACTTGGGTAAGGGTTGGAATTGTCTGGGCCTTTGATTTAATAGCCGTAAAGATAGAGGTTTGTTATTTTAGACTTGTGCTTCACAAAGTCTAGGGGTATGTGTGTGTATGTGTTTGGAAATGGAAAGGGTGAAAGATTTATGTTTCGATATGCTCAATTGATTAGTTGAAGTATGAGATTAAATTCGGTTTTGGAATGAAGGGCTTCATGGAATAAGAAATGGCATTCATGTCTACTTATGTATTTTAATCAACATGCATACATGACATTACATGTTTACTTTATGCACAATATTCTTACTGGGCCGTCGTGCTTATGCTTAACATTTTCATGTCCCAAGGGTAAGGAAAAGGTTGAGATACATGGGAGTTGTTCCTTTTGAAGATAAAAAGTGATTTTTGTATGTTTATGGACCAAGGGTCATAATTTATGGATTTAACAAAAGCCATAATTCATGGATTTGACATTTTGTAAGGCTATAAAGCCGAATTTCATTTTAAAACTTGTTTTCATAGTGGATCATATTAGGAAAACTTCATAGGTGACCCTTTTTATTATTAGCATGCTTATAATGTATGTTCCATGGATCACATACTTTATTTTCATTGAAGCCTATGCCTTGTTTTGAGTGGTGGTTATGAATGGTTTAAAAACTTGATCTTTGTTGTATTGTGCCTCTTGAATAGAGATTGTGAAAATTCTTTTATGGTTAATTAATTGTTCCTTCAAGTCTTTTGGCCATATGTATCAATTCTCATTAATGGATCCCATAGTGTTGGGCCATCGGCCCCCAGATGTGACTCGAATACTTTTGTTTTGACTCTTTGACTTTTACGTTGGATATGTTGACTTTTGACTTTGACATTTGATTTTGACATTGCTTACATATCACTTTCTCATTTGTTCTTAAGCCCTTCATTCTCTTTTGTGGTTTGGAATGCCACGTCATAAATTTTGGGGCGTGACAACATGGTCTCAAAGCAACCAAGTTCTAATACCTTAAGTCGTGGGAATTGGGCATTCCATTGCATGTGTAGGTTGGATTCTCATGTTGAATGTGTTGGTATTACTGAATCAACTTGCTATGTGCTTAGATTGTTTAAGTGTTAGAAGATGACATGGTATTGCGCTTACATGCTTATGAGTAACATATATGTGTTATGTGCTTATTTGGGTATGCAGTTGAATCCCGAGAATATTATGTTAGAATCTAGTAACCAACATGGAAATCCAATTGGAAACGCACCTGATGAACGTTGTTTCTAAAAGGAGGTATATAGAAGTTTATAAGAATGGGTAATATCTCAGGTAGATGCAACTTAGTATTTGTTAGTTGTTTGTGCTCACATGTTGAGTGTTAGTTCCTCTCGAATTTAGTAGAGACTGTTCACATGCCATGATGATATGACTTGACTAGATTAGCATGCTACATGTTTGGATGCTTAATACACACATATGTTATGTGGATGACATGAGGTATGTCAAAATGTTATGTGCTAAGTGTTTTACATATGTACTATCAAAGTGGTTTATACGTGAGTTGGGGCTTGATGGTTCTTTGTGTTTTTGTTTTAGCTATGCCCCCTTGACATGCTAGAGGCAGAGGAGATTAATAGGGAAGCGAAGGAATAGGGGAAACTCCACGAACAACACCAACACCACTAACTCCGCCAATGTCAAAACAAGAGCGTGGGGCAGCTCCGTCTACACAAACACAAGATCCAGGGGTCATCCTGTCGACTCAAGCACAAAGACCCATCTTTGGGGCTTAGTTTAGTAGGGAAATAGCATAGGCACTTCACCAAATGACTCAAATGGGCCAATAAGAGGCTCAATCTCACACAAGGGACAAGGGCAATCGTTCGATGCTTGCTATGTAGGGGTTTTGTAGACTCAAACCACTGGAGTTTAGGGGAGGCCTAAATTTGGTATCCGATGAGTGGCTAGATTAGATTACGAAGACTTTTTATGCCTTGGGTATTGTAGAATAAGATATTCATGTCCATCTAGCTACCTTTAAGTTTGCAGGTGAAGCAGTTCACTAGTGAAAGACCATGGAGAACAACATCAAAGTCAAAGACCTGGATTGGAACACTTTTGTGGTGATATTCAGGGAGAAGTACTATCTTGATTCCTTTTAGGACTTGAAGCTGGAAGAGTTCTTAACTCTAATTCAGAAGCACCTGAAAGTGAGGGAGTATGAGGCACAATTTACGGTGCTATCCCATTTTGCTCTAAAGATAGTGTCTACAGAGGCCTTGAAGGCCAAACGCTTTGTACGAGGATTGAAGCCCTTTATCTGGTCGAGAGTGGTGCCTTTGAAGCTTAAGGTTTATTCTGAGGTCGTTGAGACAGCCCTTACTGTGAAAGGAGGGGGCACAAGACTCTGTGAAATTCCAGGAATCAAGACCCATAGTGGGCAGGTTATCATTAATAGCTCATGTAGGTAACAAAGATAGAAAAAGATCGAGGGAGCAATCGACACAATTGACTAACCAAGCATCGAAGTAGAGTTCAAGGGTTTCCTTTAATAGACCCTCAAAGGGAAAGCTTATACGCTATCAGTGTGGATAACTGGGACATAAGAAATCAGAGTGCCTAAAATCAGAATAGGGATAAGCTAGAGCTCTAGCACAGAGTCAGAGTGGGGAATCGCCTACTTTCTTTGGATGCAGACAACAGGGGCACATTCAGCACTTTTTACCACAAGGACAGACTGAGTAGGGTTTGTCGATATTTCAAAGAATATGATCAATTTAGTTCACCCTAGCTAACTAGGGTTATAGGGCACCTCAACAGACACAATTAGTTCAGGCATCAAGGATTGCACCAGGTGTTAGTTTAGTATAGTCGACCTAGTATTTAGGGACCAGAGTAGATAGACAACAGGGACAGAAGGACCATGGATGAGTGTATGCCATTACTATATTAGGGGCATATAGAGCACCAGGAACACTTCCAACACATGAGACACATGAGGATGCATCTGTTGTACGGGCACATTTTTAGTGTTCAATTCTTGGGCAAATCTTTTGATAGACACTAGCACATCACACTCATTCATTTCATCATCTTTTGCATTGGCTTTGGGTTTAAGGGTTGACGAGCTTGATACCCTTTTAAGTATTGACACTCCAGTTGGAGGAATACGACTTTGAAAAAGAGTTTGAAAATCTTGTGAGATTGAGATAGAAAATTGACGTCTTATTTTTTGATTTTATCGTGTTGGATATGACCGAGTTTGATGTGATTCTTGAGATAGATTGGTTGACAGCACATCGAGTGGTTATCGATTGCTATAGAAGGAGAGTCACGGTCTATACTCCTTCAGGTGATTATTTCTATCTCTACAAAGATTCATGCGATAACTTAATCTCTCCTCTATATAGGCTGCGGGTTCGAGGAGAGCTTAGCCTCCTATTTTCCATTGTGATGGTTGACGAAGGAGGTTCCACTTGTGGAGAGTTGCCTCCAATTGTGTGTGAGTATCCTGATGTTTTTCTTGACGATTTATATGAGTTTCCACCTCATAGGGAGATTGAATTCTCAATTGACCTTATTCCAAGAACTACACCGATCTTGATGCCACCCTACATATTTGCCCTAACAGAGTTACAGGAACTAAAAGTTCAGTTACTATAGTTGTTAGATAAATGTTTTATACGGCCTAGTGTCTCACCATTGAGAGCTTTGGCTTTGTTCACCAAGAAAAATGATGGGTCGTTAAGGATATGTATAGACTATCGTAAGTTGAACCAAATCACTATGAAGAATAAATACCCATTATCGAGAATTGATGAAATATTCGACTAGTCAAAGGGATTCGTATGCTTTTTCAAGATTGATTTGAGATTGGATTACCATTAGTTGAGGATCAAGGAGGGGGACATTCCAAAGACAGCTTTTCATACGTGTTATAGGCATTACGAGTTCTTGGTGATGTCATTATGTCTCAGGAATGCACCTATGGCTTCTATGGATTTGATGAACCAAATCTTCCACCCACTTTTAGATCGGTTTGTGGTTGTGTTTGTCGAATTTTGATCTATTCACCATCCCAGGAGGCACACGAAGAGAACTTAAGGATCATAATTCAAATCTTAATTATGAGAGAATCGATTGTACGCCAAGTATGAGAAATGTGAATTTTGGCTATTTGAGGTTAAATTCCTTGGCATGTGAAGTCAAGAGATGGTGTCATGGTTGAACCATCTAAGATTGAGCCTGTGGTGGATTAGGAACGACCAAAGAATATCTTTGAGATTCGAAGCTTTTAGAATTTGTTGGTTATTATTGTCATTTTGTGGAGGATTTTTCATGTCTTGCAGCACCGTTGACTCGCCTTACGCACGAGGGAGTCAAGTTAACTTGGAGCGATGCTTGCGAAGTGGTGTTTCACGAGTTGAAGAAAAGGTTGACCATTGCACCCATCTTGGTTATTCCAGAGTAGGGTTTAGGTGACATTGTCTATTGTGATCCTCCACGAGAGGGTTTGGGTTGCGTGTTGATGCAAAATGGTCAGGTTGTGGCATATCGGTCGCGACAATTAAAGACGCATGAATAGAACTATCATACTCATGACTTCGAGTTAGCGGCAATAATCTTTGCATTGAAGAGTTGGCGACACTACATCTATGGTGAGCGGTTCAAGGTGTTCTCCGACCACAAGTGTCTATGTTATCTTTTCTCATAAAAGGACCTTAATTTCTGACAACGGTGTTAGATGGAGTTTATGGAGAGGGCTACAATTTTGATCTTCAATATCATCTTGGGAAAGCTAACATTGTGGCTGGCGCGCTTAACAGAAAGAGCTTTGGGAGATTGGCGAGTATTTCCATCCGAGAGTGGAAGATGCTTGGAGCAATTGCTTAGTTTGATCTATCTCTTAGTGAGGTTGATGATGGTGCTTCTTTATTTGAACTTGTTGCACAACCCTCTCTTATCAGTAGAGTGATCGAGGCACAATTGTTATATGCTAAGACACATGCTATTCAAGATTGTATTATCAGTGGCGAGGAGATAAAGGGTTGAACAGTGCGTGCCGATCAAAGTGTGAGAAATTCAGGAAAACCTTTTTTGCAAGGATTTTGTAGGGAGGATGTTCAACGTGAGTTTCCACCATTCTCATATTACGATACATCGAGGAGGCACCAAAATGTACCAAGAATTACGCCGTCAATTTTGGTGAAAAGTGATGAAGATGGATGTTTCTAGTTCATGGACAAATGTCTAACTTATTAGCAAGTGAAGGGCGAACATCAGAAACCTGCAGGTTTACTCCATCCCTTACCAGTGGTTGAGTTGAAGTGGGAGCATGCCATGATGGATTTTGTCACCGGACTTCCTAGGTCAAGCATCATACGATTTGAGAAGTAGTGTACCGTCTCATTAAGGCATCACACTTTCTCCTTATTCGAATTTCGGACTTGACGGATGCTCTTGGTAGGCTTCACGTACGAGAGATTGTGCAGCTTCATGGGGTTATAGTCTCGATTGTTTCTAATAGACATCCTTAATTCACATCACGATTTTGAAAGAGTCTCTAGAAGGCCTTGGGAATTGAACTTCACATGAGTACAATTTTTAATCCACAGACAGGCGATCGATTGGAGAGAACCATTCAGACATTAGAGAATATGTTGCAAGCTTGCGTGCTTGATCTTTAGGGCTCGTGGGAGGATCACTTAGTTTTGGCAGAGTTCGCCCAAAATAATTGTTACCAGGCTGGTATTAAGATGGCATCATTTGAGGCCTTATACGGAAGGCCGTGTAGATCACCGATTTATTGGGAAAAAGTTGGGGAGGCTTCACTTCTGGGTCCAGACTTGGTGTGTGAGACCATATAAAAGGTTGCTACTATTCGACAATGGTTGCTTACTACATAGAGTCGTAAGAAAAGTTATGCCGATCAAAAATTCCAACCACTAGAGTTTGTGATTGGAGACCACATGTTTTTTTTTAAAAAGCACCAAGATAAGGTTTGATGAGATTCGATTGGAGTGGAAAGCTTTTTCCATGATTTATCGGTTCATTTGAGATCCTTGAACGGATTGGGTATGTGGCATACCGTCTTGCCTTGTCACCACAACTCTCGGGAATTCATGACGTGTTTCACGTGTCCATGCTTCACAAGTATGAACACAAAAACATACAGGTGCTTGACTGGATGGAGCTCGAGATAGATAGTGACGTGTATTACGAGGATAGGCCAATTCAGGTTTTAGACAAACACAATCAGGTTGTGGGTTGGAAGGTTATTCCTTGAGTGAAGGTTGCATGGGAGCATGAGAAGTACTAGAAGGTTGTTCCATGGGTTAAGAGAAGTAACTTGGGAGTTAGAGTCAAATCATCGTGAATAGTAACCAGATATATTTCCTTCTTGATTTTGTATATGAGAATTTCAGGGACAAAATTTTCAAAGGAGGGAAGGCTGTAATGTTATTTACTTTTTTATATATGTAAACCATTTGACTTGGGAGTTTATGTGGTATTTGTGGTTTTGACCAAGAGTATTATTGGAACTTGTTTTTCTTAAATGGTGGAGCTCACCCACTTATTTCTTCTCTAGAGACTCCTTTCCCCCAATTTCTCTGCAACTCTCTCTCTCTCTCTCTCTCTCTCTCTCTATATATATATATAACAAGATATATATGTATATACAGAGGTTCTATGGACTTCTTCTCGTGACGCCAACAAAGAAAAAATCAATCACCACAACGAGAGCTACAATCTACACCGAGATTTTTTTCGTTTTGGCACACTTGGAATTTCAACTCTCTCACTCTACACCCACTTTGCATGGATCTTGAAGTAGGTTTTCTTGTACTTTGGAATAATGTGTTGTAGAAAAAGATATTGTCTAGTTTACATGAATTAAGATTTTAGGGTTTCTGTAAAAATTCATTTCTTTAATAAATGCCATGATATTGGTGGCATGTTTTGTTAAACTTCACAAAGAGAGATTAGATTATGAAAATATATTATGCTGATTTAATTTGAAGTGCATGTTGAAATGAATATATTAGGGCTTTATTACGATTTGAAAAAATTGTATGTTTTAAGCTGATGGTGAAATTAGACATTTCATTCTTGTGATAATGAAAAAGTTGATCTAATTGAACAATTTTTGATATAGATGTAATAGGGAATATTATATAGGAAGTTGCAAATGAAAGTGGTGTTTTAGTGATTGATTTATGTTAATGTTTACTAAACTTGACTCGAAGGGGTTAAGTGCCCAGTGTGCGTGAATGTATGTAGTGGCTTGGACTTGGTTTGTTATGAAAAATAAACGGGGTACGATATACTAATCGGTGAAAGATCATAAAATTTCTCAAGGGTTAGGACTGTCTAGTCTCTCGATTTAATAGCCATAAAGACAGAGATTTGGAATTTTAAACGTGTGCTTCGCAAAGTCTAGGGGTGTATGTGTGTTTGGAAATGGGAAGGGTGAAAGATTTAATTTTATTTGAATACGTTCAATCGATTAGTTGAAGTATCAAATTAAACTTGTGCTTTGAATAAAGGGCTTCATGGAATAGAAAATGGCTTTGTACCTATGTATTTTAATCGACATGCATGCATGACATTATATGTTTACCTTATGCACAATTATTTTTCCTAGGCTGTCATGCTCGTACCTTACATTTTCAGGTACTGAGAGTGGGGCACAAGCTTGAGATACATGGGAGTTATTCCTTTTAAATATTAAAAATGATATTTGCATGTTTGTGGGCCAAGGGCCATAATTCATTGGTATGACATTTTTGTAAGGCCATAAAGTCGAATTTTATTTTGAAACTCGTTATCATAGTGGAGCATAATAAGAAAACTTCAGAGGTGACCCTTGTGTTTTAATAGCATGCTTATAATGTATGTTCTATGGATTATGTACTTTATTCTCATTGAAGCCTATGCTTTGTTTTGAGAGATGGTAATGAAAGGTTTAAAGATTTGATCTTTGTTGTGTTGTGCCTCGTTAGTAGAGGTCGTGGAATTTGTTTATGGTTAATTAATTGTTCGTTTAAGTCTTTTGGCCATATGTACCAATTCTCATTCTTGAATCTCATGGTGTCGGGTTTTTAGACCTCGAGATGTGACTCAGATACTTTTATTTTGACCCTATGACTTCTACGTTGGATTTGTTGACTATTGATTTCGACATTTAACCTTAGCATTGTCCACATAGCATTTTCTCATTTGCTCTTGAGCCCTCCATTCTCTTTTGTGCTTTGGGCTGCCACGTTATAAATTTTGGGGTGTGACAAATATTGTCTTAGTCAATCATGTTCCAATTGAGTTTCTGCCAAATTGAAACGTTTTAGGTACCTAGACGACATATCGCCATCCACTTGATTTTAAAAGTTGGCCTAGCCTTCATGTTTTGATGACTTAAAACTTTATAAGGCCATAACGCCTTGGCTTCTTTTGGTAGTAAGTTTATTTGTAGTTGGTAGTAAGTTTCTTTGTAGTATGACTATAAGACTTGTGTAAATAATTTTTGCAAATGGTTTTGTGAATGTTGAAACCATTGCATAAATGGATATACGTCTATAGAAATGATTTTATTTATAGCTCAAGTGGATATGGAGTGCATGCTTACTCTATATTTAACTAGCTTGAAGGAAAGAGATACAAAAGTCCTAAAAGTGAACTCTTTTCTAATTAATCAATCTTCGTTGTGGTTAAAATATCACCCTCCAACCTAAATTAACATTTTCTATTTTCGAGTGTCGTGAGAATTGTCCTAAAACTGCCTTGTATAAATGTAGGCGAGAGATAAACAAAGAGAGTGCAGAGATGAAGATAGAAGGGGGGGACTGTGTGTGAACATGGCTTCTTGGTGAATCTTCACACGTGACCCCACTTAAACAAAGATAGAATTTGATTTGGTTGCCCCTATAGCTAACGCTACTAAGCCTTTGTTTGGCTATCGATTTTAAATCAGTTTAAAATTAATTTTTAGTTTTTGGTTTAAAGTTTAAAAAGTCAAAAAATTTTATTTTTTAACCCCTAACTTTTAGCCTATTTGTTTTTAGGTTTTTTGATTTTTCTCATAATAATTTTTAATTTTGCTTTTTTACATATAAAATTACATAAATTTCAACAAATAATTATATCTCAGCACATTTAGGATGAAGGATAGCCATATAATTTTATATTGAGCTTATTTGACTTTTTTGATAACTTAAAAGTTACTATTTTTTCAACCAAATGAATTTTTTTATTTTTAACTTTTTGACTTTTTGACTTAAAGTAACTTAAAGTCAAAAAATCACTTTAAAGTCGAGTTGCCAAATGAACTCTAAAGACCTCAACCTTGAACAATATAATACCTGTTACAAATATGGTCACGGAGATTGTTTAAAAGAATCCCTGTAACATGTATACACTACACTTATTACAAAAAAAAATGTACAACTTCTTAAATTCACATATTAAAATGAAAAAAAGAAGAAGAAGGTTTTTGTTATAGAAGAACTGTTAATCATTTATCATGTTAAAAGATATGGCAGATGGAGAGTTTGCAATTAAGCACCAATAAGAAATGATAAA